>NW_020769742.1:0-40015 GCF_900518735.1 Pseudonaja textilis | reverse complement strand
ATGATAAAGCCAGAACAGCCAAAGTGATGCCCAAAGTTTCATTGTAAAACAAGAAATTTAGATCCTTTGGAATGCACAAGTTTTTTTCCTTGTTTAGATACTGTTCTTCTGGACAGTCTAAGCAGTCATCCATATCTGTGAATATATGTGTAGTATTTCAGAATTCATAGCACTATTTCAAATTTTGCATATTTTTGCTTTTTGAGAAATATTTACTTATTGAAAACATCCTATGTCATTAAACTTCAGTGGACAACTATGGATTTTGAAACTGAAATGTGCAACAATTCTCATCATTCATTCTTTTCAATCCTCCAAGCCAGAAGTACTGGCAGATGTAGTTGATGGAAGCAGCAGCAAACACACAAGAAGTGTCAGGGATACGAAGGACTCTTTCATGCAACAGGCACAATGATTGTCCCTTAATTTAAGATCTCTTACTCCTATTTTAATTGTCATCATGCAGCTGTTTAGTATGCCATGGTCTTTACAATTCTGGATCCTACCACTAAATGCATATGCATTGGTCTGCTGAATCTATAGATGGATGGATGGATGGATACATACATACATACATACATACATACATACATACACCAACTTTCCCTTTGATCAGTTCAGGAGTTATATACCAATATGTGATTAGAATGGAATTTTTTTTTTCTGCCTTAGAGTAAAGATGATTTCATAATTACAATCTTAGATAATCATAAGATATGCAGTCACATTTACTCCTCCTCCTTTTCCTCCTCCTCTGTCTCCATTGTTGGTTTGAGCCTTATGATGATTCTTTTGTACATTATAAAGTACTGGAGCTGCTGAATAAAAGGAGAGCTACAGATTATATTTTTTAGGAATATAATAAATAGGTATATATTAAATGTATTAATTATAATTATTGGGAATATTTTTAGGAATACACGTGTCATAAATTATCCCTAGATCTAATTGTTAGATTTGATTTACTGGGAATAGATTTATTAGGGATATAATATAATAAATTTTTGTTTCATCTATTTTTGATTAGATTTCTTAGATTGGATTTATTAGGAATACACACACACACACACACACACACATAATTTGTGTGTGTGTGTGTGTGTGTTCAACTTACTGTCAATGAGAAGGATAATTTTGCAGGAAATATGCTATGCTTGAGATAAATACAGTATCTTGCCTTTTGTGGTGGAAAGTATATCTGATAAAAGACACGTTTCCAAATTCCTACAGAGATTTGAAACCAAGAAACATTTTATGTTTTATACTTTAAGTGTTTTCCACACATTTTCCTCTTCCTTACATGAAAACCTTGTAAATGTATAAAAATATATTTGCTGCAAATGTGAGTAAATGATATGAATGATTTTGTAGAAACTGTTATATTTTATTAAATAATTAAACTAAGAATAATTTCTAGAAACATCAATCCCACAAAATAGTACAATATTTGATTTAGAGAAATTGCATGACAACTAAATCATGTTAGTATATGTTGTGCTTGAATATGACATTGAAACTTGGCTGCTGAATGCACCAAGGTATATTGATATGAAAAAAGTAAAACATATCTTAGAATTTACTGGACATTCTGAGAACAGTTCAAAATGTAGTAAATAGTAACATGCCTCTGACTGCTTAATGTATTTATTGATAAATTTTAATAGATTGCTGATGTAACTCATGCAATCTACAACGTTCTACATTATATAAGAGCAGAATATTTGTGGGACCAACTTTCTCCAATTATCTCTGCCAGTTCCTCCAGGAGTAACATGTTCAAGGTACTGTTTATTGGTATCTAATAGTATCCTAGTAGTATGCCTTTTATATAACTGAACCTTTATGTAATTGCATCAACCTTTTCAAGTAGGATAGGTCACAAATCTGGTGGTGCAAGGATTCTCAGTACAATTATGTACAGTGAGTTAAATACAATGTCTTGCCCTTGTTCAGCTCACAAGATGCATTGCTTTAAAAGCTGAAAAAGTAATATTATAATCAAATATGTTTACTACCAAGTGACACATCAATATTTTCAGGTAGCCCAGGCTGTAAAACTGATGCTGCAGGGGATTACATGAATATTACTTTATTGTTATGTTATATTTACAGACATTTGAAAACTACTCCAAAAGATCAGCTTTCCCCATTTTAAGAGCCTTGTGATCAAGTTGGAGCTATATTCTTTTCATACACTTTCTTTCTTCTCACAACTGAGCAACATTTTATCTCTCCAATTTTCTTCTCAAAGCCAGTACTAACTTCTTCAAATCAATGGATAGCAGCAATTGTTAATTTTTCATTTTTAGGTGCTCCTTTGTGTTGAGTTCTGGTCTGAGTAAAATTATGTAGCATTTAGGGGAAAAGATAGATCCCAATATTCCGATATTGGAAGCCAATATGGAGAACATCTCCCCAGCTACCATGTATTTTCCTTTGGTGCTCAGATAACTTGGGACAAAAGTCACCCATACACTACAAAGCACCAGCATGCATCCCCATGGTTTTTTCTAATTCTTTCCTCTGATTCTCTGTTAGATTTTTAGTCAGTAATTTTGTCTTATTTCTGTTAATCTTTAATCCTGCTACTGAACCAAATTGTTCTAGTTCTTTTATTAGGTTATGTCCTTTTTCCATGGGTTCCTCTAGGAAAAAAACCATATCGTCTGCAAACGCCTGTGGTTTATATTCCTCTGCTTTGACCCTAACTCCTTGGATTTCAAAGTTTTGTCTTATCCGTGTTAACAGTGATTCTAAAGCAAATATAAATAAGAGGGGTGAGAGAGGGCAACCCTGTCTAACGCCCTTTTCAATGCTTAATGGGCCTGTTTGTTCGCCATTAATTAGTATATTGGCTTGTTGGGAATTGTAAATTGTTGTGATAATGTTCTCGAATTTAGTGCCCAGACTCATGTTATAGATTTTTTGTATTAAAAAGTGCCAATGTAAGTTATCAAATGCTTTCTCCGCATCTAAAAACATGAGTGCAAATTGTTTCTCTGGATGAGCTTCATAATATTCTAAGACGTCAATAATGGTTCTTAAATTGTTTTTAATTTGGCGGAATGGAAGGAAACCATTTTGGTCTTCATGAATGTATAAATTTAAAACTTGTTTTACTCTATTCGCTATAATTGAGGTAAATAATTTATAATCGGCGTTTAAAAGTGAGATTGGTCTATAATTGTTGATATATCTGGCATCTACATCCTCCTTCGGAATTAACAAAATCAACACCCACCTCCATGAGGCTGGCATTTTGGCTACCAAAAGTATTTCGTTAAACACTTCCAGCATCAGTGGCCCTACTAAATCTATTGTGGCCTTATACAATTCTACTGGAATCCCATCTGGACCAGGGCATTTATTATTACTTTGATTCTCCATTGCGGATTTTAACTCAGACCATGTAATATCCTTATTTAATAATTCTTTGTCTCCTTCCCCTATTGTTTTATCATTCGTATTCTCCAGGTAAGTTCTTATTTTGTCTTCATTGATTTCTTCTTTTTTATATAATCTTTGAAAATGGTTTAATATAATATCTTTTTTCTTCTCAATCTCATGTTGTGGGATGCCTTTCTCGTCTATTAGTTGGTGTATCAGTCTCTTTTCTTTTTCTTTTTTAAGTTTATAAGATAGCCATCTTCCTGGTTTATTGGCGTGTTCAAAATAATTTTGTTTGGACCTTCTCAAGCTAACTTCTATTTTATCTTGTTCAATTAAATTCAGCTTATGTTTGGCTAATATTAACTGGTTTTGTAGTCCTTGGATCTTAGGGGTTTTTTGTAATTGTATTTCTAAGTCTTTGATTTGTTGTTGTAATACGTTTGTCGGGCATAAATTCTCTTGTTTCTCATAGCATTATAGGAAATTGTTGTGCCTCTTATAATTGCTTTCATAGTATCCCAAATGTTCTGTTTTGAAGTTGTTTCATTATTATTATCTTTTAGGAAATAGTTTAGCTCCTCTTTCAGCTTATTAATATACTCTTCTTCATTTACAATTTGGATGTTTAGTGTCCATCTTTTTTTTATTCGTCTCCTATCTCTCCAAATTAGCTGTATTGGGTTATGGTCAGCCCATTCATTCGGTAGGATTTTAATTTCTTTTATTTCATTAGCCAAATCCAAATCCATCCAAGCCATATCTATTCTAGTCCAAGTCTTATGTGGATTAGAATAGTATGTAAATTGTTTTCCTTCAAGATTCTGTTCCCTCCATAAATCTTTTAAATTTAACTCTTTCAACATTTCCTTATATGCCGCAGAAAGTTCCCTTTTCCCCTTCTTGTTTTTTCCCATATTACTATGGTCTTTTTGGTAGTCTGCAATGGAGTTAAAATCACCAATCAAGCAAATGCTTCTTTTTTCAAAGCCTACTATTTTTTGGTGAAGGTGTTTAAAAAATTTCCCCTGGTCTTCATTTGGGGCATAGATTGCTACAAGTAAAAATGCGATGTGGTTTATCCAAACTTGTATAACCAGAGTTCTTCCTTCGGGATCTGACCAGGTTAATTCTGCCTTTACATCTTGTTTTACGTAAATTGCAATTCCTTTTTTCTTGTGTTTATCGGCCGGTGCTGTAAAAAGTTTCCCTAATTTTGGACAAATTAGATGTCTTTCATCATTTTTTGAAATATGTGTTTCTTGAAGACATATTATATCTGTGTTATGTTGAATAAGTTTTGAAAATATCCTTTTTCTTTTTGATAATGAATTTAATCCGTTTATATTGATGGAGAGCAACTTCTTCCCCTCCACCATTTATCTATGTCTGCTTAGATTTTTGTCTAGTAATGATTCGGTTCTCTTGTTTTTGTTGTTGTTGTGGGATTTGCTCTTCTCTCCCAGATTGTGGTTTATCACTTCCTGAAATTGGAGAAAGTCGTTCCTTTTGGGTTCTGTGATGATATCGGTCCTCCTGTGGTCTCCTTTTAGGTTCTTCTTTAGTGGATTGACCATTCATATCCGTGAGCTGTTGATAAAAATCTTGGGCCTGTTCTATCGATTCTATTTTGATTTTCCTCTCTTTCCACGTAATTAACATCCCTTCCGGGATTAACCATTTAAATTGGATTCCTTTTTTATTTAAATCATTAGCTAAAAATTTATAATCTTGTCTTATCATCCTCACTTTCTTTGGAATTTGTTTTAAAATCCTAATTTCTCTGCCTTTATATGATATTGTTTCCTCCCTAGACATTTTCAAAATTAAATCCCTCAAATATTTAGGCATATGGTTAACACCACATAGTAAATCGCTCAAAGAGAATAATTATGATAAACTGTTACAGCAAATTAAGAAAGATCTAGAATCTTGGAATAAGTTGCAGCTTTCTCTACTGGGCAGGATTGCCACGATCAAAATGAACATCTTACCAAAACTCCTTTACTTATTCCAGACAATCCCAATAAAATTACCAAAAATTTTTTTTGAAGATATAAATAAGGTAACTCTTAAATTTATTTGGCAAGGGAAAAAAGCTAGAATCAGTATTAAGGCTTTACAAGATGCAAAAAGTAGAGGTGGGCTAGCGCTCCTAAACTGGGAATTATATTACTGGGCAGCCAACTTATTATGGTTAAAAGACTGGGTCAATTTACTGAATAAAAGAACTTTAGTCTTGGAAGGGCACGACCTTCAGAGAGGATGGCACGCATTTCTATGGGATGTGGGGAAAACTAAACAGTCGTATTTTCATAGACATCTTATTAGAGATTCACTATTAACTAATTGGAAAAAAATATGCAAAAAACATTATTTAAAAATCCTGATTTGGCTTTCAACAATGGAGGCAATGGTTCATCCCAACAATTTGGATATAACAAAAACGACTAAATATAAAGATTTATTAGACCCTTTAGGAAAATTAAGAACTCGACAGGACTTACAGGAACAGGGATTTAAAATTGACCAGTGGTTATATATACAAATCCATAGCAGATACAAACAAGATATCAAAGAGTTTGGAATCTATAGCAAATTACAATATTTAGATAAAATCTTATTAGGATCAAATAAAAAGAATATCTCCAAATTTTATAAATATTTATTGGAGGTAGAATTAGAGCAAGAGATAGTGAAAGGGAACATGATAACGTGGAGTAGGAATATTGGAAGAAGCATTACATTAACAGAATGGGAAAAGATCAGGAATAGAAACATTAAGATTACAAAATCCGCGGCGTACGAAGAAAATATGTATAAAATGTTATATAGATGGCACTTATCCCCTTCGAGGTTAGCGAAAATGAACCCAAACTCTAGTCCAAAATGTTGGAAATGTAAAAACATAGAAGGAACCTACTTTCATATGTGGTGGTCCTGCAAGGAAGCCCAGAAATACTGGCAAAAAATTAGAAAATGGTTGGAGGAGATAACCAAAGAACAAATCGAATACAAACCAGAGTTCTTCCTACTAGGGATCTCTAATAAACATTTACCTAAAAAGATGAAATATATAACAATTCATATTCTAACTGCGGCCAGATTAGCATTTGCCCAGTGCTGGAAATCATCCTATATACCTACAGAACAAATGGTCATCCAGAAAATATGTGACTGTGCAGAAATGGACAATTTAACCATAGCACTTAAAAATAAAGAGTCTTCAGCATTTTATGATAATTGGAATTCGTGGTATAATTGGTTATCTCAGAGATAAACTGTTTAATGAATAATGGGTAATTTAAGCATAGATAGTGATAAGATGTGTATATTTAAAGTAAGGTAGGAGAATTGGATCTTGCAGACTGTCAAAAAGGATATCTGTCTGTTTTTAAATGTATTTTCTTTTTTCTTCCATTTCTTTGTTTTCTTCTTTCTTTTATACCTCTTTTTCTCCTTTTTCGGTTCGCAAGACCGAGCACTTTTTTTTTCCTTTTTTTCTTTTTTCTTTTTCTCCCCCTGTTGTATATGTAATGTCGATATGTTTTTAATTGTAAATTCAATAAAATTTATTCAAAACACCAGCATGCTAAAAGCAATAACTTTGGCTTCATTAAAAGAGTCTGGTAGTTTTCGAGCAAAGAAAGCCAAAATGTAGCTGATGAGAGCAAGAAATTCCATATATCCTAAAATATAATAGAACATGTTGCCTGATCCTTCATTGCATTCAACTACAATCTCTTCTGGAAGATAATGAATGTCCAAATTTCTTCTGGAAGAGAATGCATGTCCAGATTTGAGAATGGAGTGCCAGTGCACAGCCACAATATGCAAATACTTGCTTGAATGCAAGAACAACAGAGAATCAGAGAATTTGAAAATCTATTCCCTACCCATTTTCTCATTTTTGATCCTAGCTTAGTAGCCATAAAAGCTAACCCCACTGAGATGGTTTTGGCCAAAACTGTAGAGACAGCAACTGAGAAGATGATCCCAAAAGCAATTTGATGAAGAAGACATTTGGGGCTGACCAATGAATAGCAAGGAACAGAAGAAGCAGAGGAAGAGGGAGACAAGGAGAGGATAAGTGAGATTCTGGTTGTTAGGTTTGCAATGGGAGTATTCCAATGTTTTATGAAAATTCCAAGTACCACCACTGTGGTCATAGAAAATGATAAACCCAGAACAACCAAAGTGATGCCCAAAGTTTCATTATAAGACAAGAAATTTAGATCCTTGCACAAGTTTTTTTGTTTGAATACAGTTCTTCTGGACAGTCTAAGCAGTCATCCATATCTGTGGAAATATGTACAGTATTTCAGAATTCATAGCAGTATTTCAAATTTTGCATACTCTTGTTTACTGAGAAGTATTTACTAATTGAAAGCATCCTATGTCATCAAACTTCAGTGGACACTATGGATTTTGAAACTGAAATGTGCAACAATTCTCCTCATTCATTGCTTTCAATCCTCCAAGTCAGACATGCTGGCAGATATAGACCAGCAACATTAACATCTGATCATATCTCTTTGTTAAAAGATATATTTGGAGACCTCAACTAGAATAGAACTCTCATGAATAATGAGGATGACCTGAAGAGTCATGGTGGTGCAGTAGTTTGAGTGCCATACTGCAGTCTACTTCTGCTGACTGCTTGCAATTTGGCAGTTCGAATCTCCCTCGGCTCAAGGTTGACTCAGCCTTCCATCCTACTGAGATCAACAAAATGAAGATCCAGATTGTTGGAGGCAAGATGCTGACCTTGTAAACTGCTTAGAGAGAACTGTAAAGCACTGTGAAGCAGTATATAAGTCTAAATGCTATTGCTATGTGTGTGATATCTTTGTATGATATCTGTGTATGTTTTTATGGATACACACATTTGCACATACATAATAATAAAATACAACATTTCTTACCTCTTTCATTTGAAAATTTTCCTGATGGACAAGTGTTACAATCATAGCAACAAAATGGCTCCTCTTCCTTCCTTTTCATTCTGGAGCTTGGTGGGCAATGATCATTGCACAGAGCAAGAGGTATAGTCTAATTCTTTAAAGAGAGAGAGAGTGGGGGGGGGGAGTCCCCTGAATCTTTTCATTTTTCAATTTGTCAATTTCAATTTTCAGAAATCAGTACATGTATCATTAACTTCGGAGAAATATTCATTAGTTTTGTGTGTAAGTGTATGTGTGTTTGTGCAGATATGTACACATATAAGAACGAACTGATCCAGAATAGTATGTATTGAATCCCAATGGTGGGATTCAATTTTTTTTTACTACTGTAGGCATGGCTTCGTGGGCATGGCATGGCTTCGTGGGCATAGCTTGGTGGACATGGAAGGGGAAGGATACTGTAAAATCTCCATTCCTTTCCTACTCCTGCAGGAAGGTTACTGCACAATCTCATTCCCTCCCCACCTCATAACCTGCTTTCCAGCTTCATTTTCCTATGCAGAACAACAAAAGAAGACCCAGCCAATCAGCTGGGACTCAGGAAGCAGAGAATAGATGGGGGTGGGTTGAGTCAGAGGTGGCATTTGCCTGTTCTTCAAACTAGTCAAATTTCCACTACTGGTTCTCCAGAACTGGTCAGAACCTGCTGAATACCACCTCTGAACCTTACCCTTACCCTTCTTTTTTCATCACTAATATGTTAAAATAACCTACTGTATATGATTAATGAGAGAGACAGAGAGACAGAAAGATTTTATTCTCTTGAATGCAACCATTTTCAGAAATCAGTACATGACTTCTCATAAACTTCTAAGGAATATTCAATAGTTTTGGGTGTGTGTTTATGCAGATATGTACACAAATAAGAAAGAACTGATCCAAAATAGCATGTATTATTGATGAACCTTATCCTTTTTCAGAATAGACTTTTTTCATCATTAATATGTTGAAATAATCTACTATATGTGATTTGTCTCTTGTGATCATTCTGAGTTGCTTGTATCTGACGTCAGAGCTGCTCAATGTTGAGCATCAAGTAGCATCAGAAGTCAATACATACATTATATTATTACTATTATATTATTATTATTACCTCATTTCAATTATGGTGACCTATGTGGAATCTAAATTCCTCTACAAGAATGAGTGTTAACTGTCCAGCTGCCCTTCCTGATGCCAAATGGTGTTCACAGTAGATATATTTTTTCTTTGTGTCCTGAAAGAGAGATATTTAGTGCTATTTAGGATTGAACTCTCAACCTTTCAAGTAGGAGGTTGCAGTCTTCACCACAAGGCCATCATGCTGCTCTTGTAGGAAATCTAAAATAATCTCCCCAAAACTAATTATATAAAGGAAAAAAACAACTATTACCCTGTAGACTGGGACTAATATGACTTGAAAATTTACCATGGGTGAGGTGGTAAGGATGGCCTAAAGGCTAGACAGACAAAACTCAATAATAAAAATGGATCTCCTCAATCAGAGGTATTAAAGACACTGAGTAGATCCTTCAGGCACCTGAGCATTTTGTCATTTGAAAATTTTCCATTTCCTTGAAGAAAAAGAGAATGGAAGCCATCAATTTCTTTCAGTCCTCTTCCCTTTGCAAACTAGCTTTGTTAAAATTTCACACACTGGATCAAAAATGTCAAGTTTGTCGTCTTCCAGACACTTATAACAATACTGGCAATCATTAATTGCTGAAAAGAAGGCCATCTATTTTGATTTTCAAACTTGAAACTTCATTTTGGTCCTACCTGGTTAAAATGGGCTGGCCATGTGATTTTTCTTTCATTGATAGATAACCTTCTGCCTGATGGTGCTTGAGGATCCGTTTGTTCCACTTTTACTTTCATGAAGGATTTATTAGGGAAAGTAACCCAGTTGCTAATGTCAAATCCATCTAGCAATTCACCCTTCTAGTCAAAAGATACCATGTCTCCGGCACAGTTGTTAAAGAAGTCTTGACTTGGGAAATGGTAAAGCTGGAAGAAATGAAGTTTTGGCAAGTATTATTACCAAAGTGGTGGAAACAGTGACAATTGTTTGGCTTGGAATACAATTTTGGTGTACTCAGAAGTTACTTAATTATTTTATCCCTCAGTTATTATGAGTCCCATTCTTTCCTTCCCCAATAAAATATTTCTATTCAGCTCAGTTTTAAAAGGATACTAAGAACTAGAAGATAATGTATTTCAAACAAATAGACTAAAATTTCTTTTGGCATAGAAATGTCTTTGTATACCTATGTCACTATTGGGATTCCAAGTAGTTCAAAGTTAAGACTTACTACCTGTCAAGGGTATACTACTACTACTCTACTACCACTACTATTACTACTTCTACCAAATTAAATTTATATATTATCTACTTTCCAGTATCTCTGGGCAGTTTCCAGTATCTCTTTCCAATATCTCTTAAGCAGTTATATGTTTTTCTACTTTAACTTACTGTGCAATTTTTATTATTTACTTAAATTAGAATATTTTGCAAAAAGATGGATAAAATCCTAAATACTGGATATGGTAGCATCCTGCATCTGCAAGAATACATCCCTCATTTCTTTCAAAACTTATAAAAATGATAGTCTCAGAAAAAACGTTCATTCTTTTATTGCCATTATGGAGTCTATTTGCCATGGGGGCACAATAGTTAAAGTGCAGTTGTCAGCCTTTCAGAATCCTTCTTCTGCTTGTCTTTCTGGCTGCCATAGAAATGGGGTGGAGGGAAGTTTAATTGGGTTAGGTGTGTGGGGGAAGAGTGCTGGAGGCTTGAGAGGGTGAACTATAAAACTTGGGAAAACTTTCTTGACTATGCTTACTTGCTTAATGCACAGCTCCTTATCTATCCAGGCCAAGATCAACTGCCATGGTGAGCCAGATGTCCAAAACACCACATGAAGATGCCCCACATGACCTTATGCACATCTCAAAGTAGATGGGCAATTTGAACTACTGGGGGTGGGAACATTGGCATAACTTTCTATATGTGATTTTCGCACCTATCACCTCTGATTTGTATTTCTCTGATGCTATCATATCAATTTTCAGTAAAAGTCCTTTTCTCTACAACAATGGAGTCTAAGGTTTTCTTTCTTGGGTTTTGAATGGAGCCTCACCTGACAGCAGTACTGCAGGCTACTTCTGCTGACTGCCAGCTGCCTGCAATTTGGCAGTTCAAATCTCACCAGGCTCAAGGTTGACTCAGCCTTCCATCCTTCTAAGGTCAGCAAAATGAGGACTGAGATTCTTGGGGGCAATAGGCTGACTCTGTAAACCACTTAGAGAGGTGTGAAGTGGTGTATAAGTCTAAATGCTATTGCTATTACATGTATTTATCTCCATTGTTTGCACGTAGTCCTAGACTTATAACCGTTCATTCAGTGATCATTAAAAGTTACAATGGGACTGAAAAAATAAGTTACAATTAGACCTTATACTTATAATTATTGCTGCATCCTTTCAGTCCTGTGATCAAATTTGAGCACTTGGCAACTGGTATGTAGTTACAATAGTTGCAGTGTCCTGGGGCCTTGTGATCACCATTTGTGATCTTCCCATCTAGCTTTTGATAGCAAAGTCAATGGGAGAAGCTGGATTTACACAATTATTGTGCAATTTGCTCAACAACTACAATGACTTAGTTAACAACCATGACAAAAAATGGGCAGGTCTCATTAAACAGCTGACTTGCATAGAAATAGAAATGTTGGTCCTGCTTGTGGACATAAGTCAAGGACTACTCATATACTCATATATTTGCCTTCTTTGTACCTCCTCTAGGAATGCTCAGTAAGGCATTATATATAGAACGAGAATTCTTCTTATATAAATGAAGACACTAATGTTAACAATAATATTGATGCATCAAAAATAATCTGCCTCCTAGGTGACATATTACTTGAAAATACTGTAATTTTGAAGTCCCTGAGTTATCTCTATCCAACACAGCTCCATATTTCCTTCTGCATGAATAAAAGGCATGCAAAGCATGCGCCACAGCATAGACAGCATTATAAACACTGTAGCTTTGACTGGTCATTCTCATTTCAAAAAAAGGCTGTGGAAGGCTTTCTAGTTTCTCATTGCCAGTACAGCCTCCATGGTTCTCTTTGTCTGTTGCAGAAGCTGTAAATGAACATTTAAATGCTTGTTCCCAGAAGACTCTGATAAAATGATCAGTAAGAGAATGGGGGTCTTGGAAGAGAAGGGAGTTCTGAAACATTGACATCTTCCAAGTGTGACTTGCAAAGGACAGGGTGCCGTGAAAGATTTGCATATTTAAATTATTTAAAAATGGTTCCACTGAAAAAAACCCAATGGGCTGTCATCATCCATACCTTCTGCACAGGCAGCATCATATCTGATTCAGCACAACTGAGCACCATCTGCAAATCTTACATCATGTGAGTATCAGCACTTACAACACAGACATTGATGCTCGGTTAACTCAGCAACAGGGCCATCCCTTTTAAGATTTCATTGAAATTAACAACCATGTCTAAAACGTTGCTTTGGAGGGGCATTCGTTTAGAGAAGGCAATGCAGATCCCATTATCAGAAAAGCCTTTCTCCAAGGTCCGCACAAATATGTCTCCTTTATCATCATCCATGGCCATGATCCCAATCCACTTCCACTGAAAAGGCAGCAATATTGATCTGCTTCATTAGGTAACATGTAAAGACGGGTGACTTATATCATTCACTGGTGGAGTATATAAACAATAAGAGACCTAAAGGCCAACACAATTACATTCATAATAGGGAAATATAAAAATACCCACAGGGTCAACTTTACTATAATACTAGGGCTTTTTTCCCCCTCACATTGTAACCTTAAATCCTCTTATCCTCACCATTTTAACTTCAGAAAGCTGTAGTGTTATAAAAAGGCTTGCAATCCACCAATGCTGAAGCTCAGTCAATATAATTCATGATTGATTCAAATCTTGCTTCCTTTATTTACAACCTATTGTTCTCATGCCTTCTATGTACAATAGAAACTCATCAGCTTGCACTATTTCCTATTCACTTTTGTGTTATTTCCAATTCATTTCTCACCTATCCATTCTTGACCTTATATCTCATGTTATTAAGCACTTCTGAAGTATTTGATTTTCACTGCATTCAACTAATTTTACATTTCTCCTGAGATACCCAATTCTCACTTCCATAGAAGGTATGGAGAAGAACACAGTAGTTCTTACTTTCTTAAAAAACAAGAACCATATTTAATTAGTTTCCACTACCCAGAGGCTGCTCCAATCACAAACAGACTCTATGTAGCATATAATTCTCCCCCACCTTAACATGACTTAAACTAAACCAAATAAATAAATGAATCAATAAATAATAAAATACACCATTTATTCTGCATAGTGATTCCATATCATCATGACTTCTTTTATGTGCATTTACACATATTATTTCGTTTGTCATCCATTTCCCATCTCTAGTTAACAACACAGGAAGTACAAATGTCCTTCTACTTGCTCTAATTTTTCACTATTTATTTTTGATTCATTATTATTCCTTTTATTTCCCTGGTTACAGTCTAAGTTCAGACAGTGCCAACTAAATGCCACTTAATATGAAATATTCCTTTTATCATGTTTATCTTTTTTTGTAAGTTTAAAAGGTTTTTTTTTTAAGTGGTTATTCATCCATCAGTGGTTACTCATGTATCAGATTACTTTTCATCTCCTTCTGTTGAAAGGCTGGAAAATGCCTTTCTTCTAAGGATTCGGTTTTCCTGCTGGGAGGGCTCCAGTACAAGGACACAGACAACTGCTTAGAAGCTGGTTTATTTTCAGGAAGGCAAGAGATAGCAAGAAGTCTACATTCCTGGGGCTAGCCATCTTTGTGTAATAAACTCCTGATTTTTATACCTTTTCTCCTTTTGTGTGTGAGTGCTTGTGTTTGTATTTCTTAATGTTTTAAATCCTGTCATCAGGGGGTCTTCATTTCCGCCAGAGGGTAAACTCTGCGGGGTGGTTTGATTGGATTATCAGTTTCATCCTAATGTTTTCTTATATTTGTTTGGTGGCAATCTCCTGTCTGCTATGGGATTTATTTCGTATCTTTTGTCTATTTGTTTTGCTGATTTGGCATGACCTTTTGTTTGTAAGGGATTTCTTTTTCTTGTTTCCCTAGCTTTCTTAATTACTTGGCTTTTGTCTAGGGGGCTTCTTTCAATACCTTTTATTAAATCTCTTTTCCTATGCAAGTTTGTTTTATGGCTGGCCTGGTGTTCCCTTTGGGCTTTTCCTGCTTGGGTGTCATCACTGTCCTCATGAAGTTCCCTTTCCACACTTCTCTAATGCAATAATAAGTAATAAAGTACAGAAAAGGAACTAAGAGAAAAAATAATAGGGGGAATAGTTAAGGCCAGGATAAATAGAGAAAAGAGAAAGAAGATAATCACCATATTAAAGATAAACACCAGTGAGCATTGTGAGAATATAAAACATGAATCCTGTTGAGGACAGTTTTGTCCTTCCAACGAGGATCCCCTTTTATGCAGGACAAACACAGACTTCAGAGGATAATTAGGACTGCAGAAAAAACAATTAGTAACAATCTGCCTTCAATCGAAGACTTGTATACTGCACGAGTCAAAAAG
The DNA here is from genome assembly GCF_900518735.1 of Pseudonaja textilis. Next base: position 25,042 of record NW_020769742.1, on the reverse strand, counting down.
AGGGCTGTGAAAATATTTATAGACCCCTCACATCCTGGACATAAACGGTTTCAATGCCTTCCCTCAAAATGATGCTATAGAGCACTGAACACCAGAACACTAGACATAAGACCATTTTTTTCTCGAATGCCATCACTCTGCTAAACAAATCATTTCCCCAACACTATCCAACTATTTACAAAGTTTGCATTATTATTAATCTTCTCCTCACTCCTTATCACCCATCCCCTCCCACTTGTGACTGTATGACTGTAACTTTGTTGCTTGTACCTTTATGATCTCTATTGACTGTCTCCTAGTATGATTTGATGGTTTATTGTACCCTATGAGTATTATTAAGCGTTGTACCTTATGATTCTTGATTCTTTATGAATGTACCTTTTCTTTTATGTATACTGAGAGCATTTGCACCAAGACACATTCCTTGTGTGTCCAATCACACTTGGCTTGTTGTGGAGCGGCGGAGGAACGGATCCTGCAGGGAGCTTCCGTCTGGGTAGACCGGTTCCGGCAGGGAGCCCTCGGTGCTAGGAGATTGGGCTGGGTTGGCATCAGCTGTGCTTCTCCATCGCCTTCTGAGCTGGTCCATGTGTCTACGCCACAGGCGTCCATCTTCCAGGAGGACTCTGTAGGATCTAGGACCTGTGACTGACACCACTTGACCAGGTACTCACAGAGGGTCCCCTGCATAATTTCTGGCGTACACCAGGTCATGCAGGGCAAAGTCCCTGACCAAACTGTCAGATCCTATAGGGGTGTCAGGGCAGTAGTGGGGGTGCAACCTGTCCAGGGTGGTCCTAAGGCATCTCTCCATCAAGAGCTCTGCTGGGGATTTATTTGTAGTGGTGCATGGTGTTGTATGTTGGCTCAGGAGGTAACGGGACAGTTTGGAGTGCCAGTTTTCCTGGCCAAACCTGGCAAGTGCCTCTTTTGCTGACTTGACTGCCCTCTCAGCCATCCCGTTGCTAGCTGGGTGAAAAGGGGCTGTAAGGATGTGTCTGATGCCCAAGTTGGCAACGTACATACTAAACTCGCAAGACGTGAACTGGGGGCCATTGTCAGACACCAGCGTATCAGGGAGCCCATGGGTGACGAAGAAACGGGTCAGAGCCTTAACAATTGCTTGAGTGGTTGTTGAAGGTAGTAGGGCCAAGTCTATCCATTTGGAATAAGAGTCTACTACAACCAAGAAGGTCCTTCCATGTACTGGTCCAGCCAGGTCGATGTGCAGGTGAGACCAAGGACCACTAGCACTTTCCCACTTGGTAGGCGTGGCTGCTGGTGGGGCAGCCCTGGTTTCTTGGCAAGGTTGGCATGAGCTTACCCAGTTGGAGATTTGGGCATCCATGTTGGGCCACCAAATGTAGCTGCGGGCCAGAGCCTTCATCCTTACGATGCCCGGGTGGCCCTCGTGAAGTACCTTTAGGATGGGTACCCGAAGAGTGGCTGGGATGACTACTCTTGTCCCCCACAACAGACATCCTTGTAGCTTCGACAATTCCTGCTTTGGGTTTTGAAAGGAGCAAAGTCAGAAGTGTATTGTGTTTCAGGCCACCCCCTTCCCACCCAGTCCATGACTTGGGCAATTATTCTGTCTTTTTTTGAGTGTGCAGCAATGTCCTCGGCTGTAACCGGCAATTTTAGTTCATTAACTTCAAAGATGGCATGAATGGGTGCTGGGTCTTCGACTGGGACTGGCAGGGGGCAGTGACTAAGGGCATCAGCATGACTCAAGTTTTTTCCAGGGTGATGCACCAACTTGAATGAGTAAGCGGCCAGGAACAAAGTCCACCTGGTCATTCTAGGTGATAGTACCTGTGGGGTTTGCTTATCCCCTGATAAAAGCCCCAGGAGCGGTTTATGGTCAGTAATAAGTTCAAAATGGTGCCCAAACAAAAATTCATGAAACTTTTTTACTGCAGCTACTGCAGCCAAGGCCTCCTTATCTATTTGGCTGTAGTTCCTTTCTGCAGTAGAGAGGGTCCTAGAGAAGAAAGCAATTGGTGCCTCAGAACCGTTGGGAAGCCTGTGGCTCAGAACAGCCCCAATCCCGAAGGGGGATGCATCAGCAGCTAGGACCAGGGGAAGTCGTTGATCATATTGGATTAAAACTGCATCAGATGTGAGTAAGGATTTGACTGACTTGAACGCATGGGCTTCCTTGGGTCCCCAATGCCAGGGGGATTCTCTGTCTAACAGTCTGTGTAAGGGTTCAGCAATGGATGCTTTGTGCGGAAGAAATGAAGCGTAAAAGTTTAGTAGCCCCTGAAAAGCTTGGAGCTCCGTCTTGTTAGTTGGTGTGGGCGCCTCATGGATAGCCTTTACTTTGGATTTGACTGGGTGAATGCCAGAGGCATCTATCCTATACCCCAGAAAGTCCACTTGCCTAGTGGCGATGGCGCACTTCTCCCTTTTAAGTTTAAGGCCATGCTGCCTAAACCTCTCTAGGACTGCTCTGACCCTTTGTATGAGCTGAGGTCTGTCAATTGCCGAGACTAAAATGTCATCGAAGTAAGGGACAACCCCTGGGAGACCTTGGAGAATCCTCTCCATGAGGGATTGGAATATACCCGGGGCTACACTTACGCCGAATTGGAGGCATTTGCACTTGAATGCCCCTCTATGTGTGACTATGGTTTGTAATTCAGCTGTCTGATCATCAACAGGGAACTGTTGGTATGCCTGGGACATATCTAATTTGGCAAAGATGGTGCCGGGTTCGAAGGTGTGTAACAGGTGTTGAATAACAGGGACAGGGTAGGCGCTGACCTGCAGATAACGATTGAGGGTGGTTTTATAGTCTGCGCAGATTCTTATGCTGCCATCTTTCTTGAGTGGGGTGACTATGGGGGTCTCCCATTTGGCAAAGTCAGTTGGCTCTAACACCCCTTGCTTCAGTAACTTATCTAATTCTAAATCTAACTTTGGACGGATGGCAAAAGGCACTCTGTGTGGCTTAAGGCGAAGGGGAATTGCCTGGGGGTCCACAGTGAAGGAGATGGGGGTGCCAGAATAACAGCCCAGTTCGCTGCTAAAAACATCAGAGTAGTCTGAGAATAGGGCGTCTACGTCAGAAGTTGAGACAGCATGGATCCCCGTTACACTAAGGCCGAGATAAGGGAACCAATCTAGTCCCAACAGACTGGGGAGGGCACCATTAACAACCACCAAAGGCAAATGGCCTTTAAAAGCTTGGAACTGAACTAAAAACTTGCCTTTCCCGAGGACAGGGATGTTCTTGCCTTGGTAGTCCCGCAGTGTCAGGTGGCATTTCTGCAGCTTCTTCTTTGAAAATCTGGGATGAATCTTCTTTAGGGTTTCCCAGGAGATGATCGAAAGTGCAGATCCCGTGTCTACCTCCATTCTGCAAGGCTTACCTTCTAAAGAAACAGAAATACTGATTTTATTAGGAGTCTTGGAAGTGTGGTTCACGTGGTAGCAAGTATAGCAGTCCTCCACTTGCCTTTGGAAATTAGCAGGTGGTGGAGGTCTCTGAGGAAAGGTTCGCCCTGCTTGGCAGATTCTGGTGAGGTGGCCCTTCTTCTGACAATTCAGACAGATGGCATTCCTAAACCTGCAGGATGCCCTAGAGTGAGAACCCCCGCAAGCTAGGCAAATGGAAGGTTGCTTGGGGGTGACGTTGTTTCTCTGCCCTGCTCCTTCCTGTGAAGGCTTTTGTTGCCTAAGGCGGTTAATGTCTGTTGAGTCTATGGGGTCTTCTTCAAGGGAAACTTCCTCTGAGTGAATAGTGGAGCTGCTGGGTCTTAAAGGAGTTCCTTGAATTTCAGCTGCTGATTGGGCAGAGAGCTCAGCAGCTTGGGCTTCTTCTACGGCTAAACTAGGGTTAAATCCTTTTTTGCTAGCAAGCGTCTTTGAAGCCTAAGGTCCCTAACCCCACAGACGATCTGGTCTAATAGCATGTCCTCTAGGTAGTCTCTGAACCCACACTGTAAGGCAGCTGTCCTCAGAGCTGCCATATACTCATTAATTGACTCCCTCTCAGCCTGACTTCTAGTTCTGAAAGCATATCTCCTGGCTATTTGGGATGGTTTAGGTGAGTAGTGGTTGGAGAGGATCTCTTGGAGTTCATCCCAAGATATGCTCCTGATAGCGCGAGGGGCAACTAGTGCTGTAGCGGTGTCAAAAACTGCAGCCCCACAGTAGCTGAGGAAGAAGGATTTTTTCCTGTGTTCAGCAGCATCTGCTAGACCAATAGCATTGAGGAAGTAGATGAAATGGTTTTTATATGAATCCCACGTTTCCTCGGCTGGCTTGAAGGGTGGGAATGTCAGATTGGCATTCATTTTGAGGAGGCAGTGCCCTTCACCTTAGTAGTTGTGAATCAAAATTCACGCTCTTAGAAGAGCATTTGTGGCTGCGCCTATCAGGCGGTGTCTGTCTTCCCGGCTGAGGAGGCTTTTTTGAATTTCGCGCTCTTTGTGAGCGCCGGCGGCTGCAGCTTCAGCGCCTGTGGCTTCGCTCTTTGTGGCTACAGCTCTTTTGAATCGCACATCTGGCAGCCTCCGATCAATCCCATCCTCGTCGCCAGTGTTGTGGAGCGGCGGAGGAACGAGGCTGAGCGAGAGTGAACGTTAAAGGCTTTATTGCAAGAATAAAGGGTTGCCGCGTCTGCCTTCTAACTTGGCAGGTTAGCTGGCGGCAACAGGGCTGACACTGCTCGACAGCCGCCTTTTATAGCCGGCTGTCAAACGGTGTCAGCCAATGGGAGCGGCTGGTGCTCCCGCTCAAACAGCGGACCTGGTTGGGAACTCCAACCGGTCCCAAAGACATAACATGGCTAACAAAGAATTATAATTCTAAATGGTTCGCTAAAACTTTTATATACAAATATACCACGGAGCAAATGAGAAGAAAAAAGTACAATATCTCTCTCCCTTCCTGAAATATCACAGTACCAGTGAAGGAGAAAGAAATAGTATTACATTAATATAAGACAAGGAGAAAAAAATGAAGGTTACATATAATTTTGTGGTGCTAGCAGTGAGATCTTAAAACTTCATATTCTCACACTAAAATTAGAAGTCATATTATTTCTTTTCAGATCAACCTTCTTTTCATACATCATTATAGAAAAAATCTTAATAAGATGTAGATAATAAGTTTCTTTAAAAATGCAAATATTTTCTTAATAAGTGTGGATAATAAATTTCTTAACTTTTTTAAGCACGTCAATTGGGAATCTATCCATCTTAATATTGTCAAGTTAGAGACCCACTGTAATATACATTAAATTCCTAAACAATACATGTGTAATCCACTTTACCTGAGGAATCTTGTAAATCCCTAAGATAGTAGCTATATGAATAGAAATTTCTGAGTCAGTACCCCCAATGACAGCTGCTGGTATCTTCTTGCTGCACTTGTAGTTCAGAATAATTTGCTTCTGATTAAAAAGCAGGTTCAGCATGTTCTGATAAGTTAGCTGGGCATCAAAGTGGCTATCATAGATATGAAATCCCAGTGTCCTATTGGGTAAGATCATGCTGTTTCCATTGATTTCATTCACAGCAAACACCAAGGCTAGGGTGTGCTGATATTTTTTTCGGCATTACACTAAAGTAAAAGACACATCTTGAGTAAGCGCTGAAGTTCAGTGTTGTGAACATTTGCATACTAATCCTGCAAGTGGTACCCTATATTTACTAGTGGAGAACATTGGAGAATAGGGGGCGTGCATAAGCATGCCAAAGTGCCTACAGTCCCTGTTCTATTGTTTCTTTTATTTTTATTTTTATTATACGTATCCATGTATTCATAACTATGTTTTTACTTATGCCTATTATCTTGTAAGCAATTGACAAACCAAATAAATAAATAAATAAAATAGAATGAGAAATGTGACACTTGGAATGAAGTTACTTTTAACTAGCTTTTTTTTCCTGTAATGGAGCTGCCCTTCTCCAATATTTCAACTGACCTAATGTGTGCTTAGAAACAAATGCGATGTTTTGCATTGCAAAAGATATTGCATTAAATGTTGCTTCATTAACTTATGCAGTAAAACTATTCAATGATGGATTGTTTTTCTTCTAGACCAGACCAAATTACATGTAACCCAACATACTAAACCATCACTTGCTTCTGGCCTCTCACAAGTCAAAGAAATATGAAGATATTTCCTTCAAATCATTTTTGAGTAGGAAGCCTCTGGATACAAGGATTTAAGCAAAAGCAGGTTTTCCCACTTCACACAATCACATCTAGCATGTCTTACTTACTACAAAATGTTAAAGATCAGAATAAACTCAGAGCATACCAGGAGATATAATGAATATCATAGAATCACAGAGCTAGGAGAGAAGTTTAGATCATAATATCCAACTGCTTGCTGAGTGTTGGAGCTTTAAGTTTAAGCCAAATAGTTGGGTTAAAACCAAGAGCAATAAGATAACAGTTGCTGGGATGAAAACTAACACCCAAGTTGCCACTTGTGTATTTTGGGTCTGACCACTATTTCAAAATCTCCTATACTCCATTGCCAGAAGACCATAATGAATGGATGAAGGAGTAAAATTATCTGATTTCTAGAATCTATGTCAAGTTCCTGAAAAGCATATCAATGAAAATAGCCAAGTATTACAGAAATCAGTGAGGTTTTTCTTACAGAGGTTCAAAATCACACTTGGGTGTAGCGTGTGAGCTAAAGTCTGTTCCTTCAGAAAGTGAGAAAAGCTATGAAATGATCCCACCAATTATCACATCACCTAGCTGAAGATATTGGTATTGCACTTTTAGGGACTCAGGAACGGCACACACTGCAGGAGATATCACACAATCAGTTGGTGGAAGCAGCAGCAAACAAAGAAGAATTCTCAGGGACAAGAAGGACCCTCTCATGCAACAGGCACAATGATTGTCCCTTAATTTAAGATCTCCCACTCCTACTTTGATAGTCATCATTCAGCTGTTTATTATGCTATGGTCTTTACGATTCTGGATCCTACCACTAAATGCATATGCATTGGTCTGCTGAATCTACGGATGGATGGATGGATGTTATATACCTTTATGCAATAAGAGTGGAAAAATATTTTTTCTGCCTTGAGAGTAATGATGATTTCATTACCCCAGAGCTCAGGGATGCCATTTTTGCCTTCCCTGGGCTTGAAGAAAGCCTCTTCAGCCTGGAGAAGTTGAATCCTCCCACAGCCCATTTTCACTCCCAGGGTGGTGCAGGAGGCCAACTAAGCCATGCCCACCATGGCCATGCCCACCCAGCACCCCTGGGGATATCTCTGTCTACGTGTATGACTTCAATTCAGTGTCAACTAGAAGAATAATTTTGTAGAAAATATGCTGTGCTTCTCAATACTATAATCTCCAGGGAATCAGGTGGCATCAAAAATGATGAAGAAAACATGTTTATTGTATCTTGTTATGGTATAACAGAAAAATAGAATAGCAGAGAAGGAAGAATTGATCTTCCAATAAACTCTCTATTTAAGTAGGATACTATATCATTCTGGACAAATGGTGATTCCTAAAAACCTTCAGTGATGGAACACCAGTGACTTCTGGAAGAAACCGTTCCACTGATTAAACTGAAATAAGAAGGTCTGTTAAGGAGAATTCTGCCCAAGGAACAGAGTACTGCTAAATAACATATCCAGCTAAATAATTTGCTTCCATATGATCTTCTCCAGCACCTTAGAAAGCACTGCAGACCACTGAAGATAAGTTTATCAGTGGCTACTGGGCATAAGTTGGTCTCGTATTTCCAGGACAAGAAATAAGTTGGTTCTTAAGGGCATGATCATATCTATGTTTAAGCTTCCTGTAGGCATCCCTTTGCTCCAGGAAATAATATGATGGAGTGAATCATATTTATCCATTAAATATCTTGTACTAATTCTTATGACCCAAAAGAACCACAACATTATCTCTGAAGTATCTAAGAATACGTGAATGGGTGGGGCAGACATGGGGTCTCCAGTTACAAATAGTTTCCATTTTAGGTATAAATAGTTTCCATTTTAGGTATAAATAAATTAGCCATTATCATTTTCATAATTTTTTTTAATGCCTTACTTTGTGAAGCAGGTTGGCCAAGAAATAAGATTGAGACTGGTTAGCTTACTATAGCTTCACATGAAGGAGTCAACTCTGAAAATTTTGAGCCCAGTGTTTCACAACCTCAGCAATTATGATGCGTGGCCTTCAACTCCCAGTATTCCAGCAGGCTCCATCCAGCCAATAATCAATTTTCTTCTCACCTCCACAGACTCTGAGAAGGAGTGTTCTTTGCCCATTATACATTATATTTTTACACATTGTGACTTTTAACCTTAAACAATGGAAAGAAATATTATAATCAAATGTGTTGATTTCCAAATGATGTATGCCACAAAACTGATGCTGCAGTGATTCCAGGAATATTACTTGATTGGCCATTTGATAGCTATTATTATTTCAGAATATCAATATGTGAAGAAAAAAGAATATGTGAAGAAAAAAGAAATAAACTTAAAGGACAAACTTGATGTATTACTAGGTCTTTTCCTCCCATAGTTTTCTGTTTTTATAAAAGTATATTTTCCCACAACTTATTTATAGTTGTGATTCAGACTGGCATACTGATGAAACACTTGTACCCAGTTAGACCTAAACTATGATATCCTTTTGGGTTTCATAATCTTCAGTCCTATCCTCTTGATCTTTTTTTGAGGGGTGTCTATCATTCATTTATTTATAGTGCCTAGTTCCAAAGTCATGAGTTTTTCCTGTGTCTTTGGTTTCTTAGATATCTTATCTAACAATTAGTATCATTTTCCTAAAGCAGTCTAGGAAATAATCATATACTGGAGCAAACCTTAATTGAGTCAATCTCTATAAATTACTGTGATCTCAGATTACTCAGATTATTCAAGAAATGTATGTGGTAGGGAAAAGAAATCAAGTGTAAATTGGTGTGCAAGAGAAGATACATCCTGAGAATCAAAGAAAATTTATATAGATGTTTTGAGAGAACATGACTTAGTAGAATAAGTGATAACAACATCCATAAAAGTGATCAGGGGAAGGCCTCAGACAATGCTTCAATTTCTAGGTTGTATTTGAAAGACCAAATGCAGAGAATGCAGGTTGGAGAAAATAAAGATCCTCATTATCACATCAAACAAGAGGAAAACCTTTTATGCACTAATTCCACCCATGCTTTTTACAATTTTGTAAACAACAAACTAAAAGACTCAAGGTCCATCCCACCCCTGGTAGGACCTAATGGTAAAGACTGCAACAACAACACCATTAAAGCCAACCTCTTTAACACATTCTTTGGCTCAGTATTTGTAAACAGCAATGGATCATGCCCAGTATTTCCTAGCCGAAAAATGGAAAACTACAATGATATAATAAATATCGATTTTACAGTAGACAATGTTGAAAAAGCACTACGCAATGTAAAACCATCTCTATCTATTGGACCGGATGGAATATGTGCCTACTTCTTAAAAAAGCTATCCACTGCCATAGTAGAAACTCTAAGCGTAATCTTTGAAAAATCTTTCAGGACCAGCTCCTTGCCAAAACTATGGTCACAAGCCATGGTCATTCCCATCTTCAAAAAGGGAGACTGCAGCCTAGTTGAAAATTACAGACCAATCTCCCTATGCTGTATAACCTGTAAAGTCATGGAATCAATTATTAACCAATCCATTATCCTCCACTTAGAGACAAACAATCTACTCTCTAATAAACAATTTGGTTTCAGAAAGAAGCTATCCTGTAATCTGCAACTCTTATACTGCAAAAACATATGGACTACACAACTCAATCAGGGCAAAACAATAGATGCAATCTACACAGATTTCTGTAAAGCCTTTGATTCACTGGTACATGACAAACTACTTCTAAAACTAAAATCTTATGGTATCTCTGGAGAACTGCATAACTGGATAGAAGCATTCTTGTCAAACAGACAACAAATGGTCAAAATTGAGAGTGTCCTATCAAATTCTGTACCTGTCAATGTGCCTACTGTCCCTGTCTATTGTTTCTTTTATTTTTCTTATATGTATCCATGTATTCATAACTATGTTTTTACTTATACCTATTATCTTATAAGCAATTGACAAATCAAATTTAAAAAAAACCATAAAGAGTTAATGAGAATATATCAGTAAATTATTTTAAAGTCTTTGTATTTCAAAATCTCTGATCATAATTTCTTCATCTTTGCAGTTTTTGGCCTGACAATTTTAAGGGTAAGATCCTTTCAAATCAATAAGATTATTGATTATTGATAATATGATTATTATCTGACCTAAGTGTAGTACATAAAATTATCCATTACAATGTCCTACCCATCAATGACTACTTCAGCGATTGCAGGAAATACGACTTCAGCAACAGAGTGGTTAATGCCTGGAATACTGTAGTGGGAGAAACACTGTGGTTTCTCCCACTAACCCCAAACACTTTAACCTCACACTGTCTACTGTTGACCTCATCCCATTCCTAAGAGGGCTGGAAGGGGAGTACATAAGAGCACCAACCTACCTACCATCCCTGTCTTAATGTTCCCTTTTATTCGTATCTATTTCATGTATTAATTATCATGTTTACACTTATATATATTATCAAATGCATGCTTGACAAAACAAATAAATGAAATAAAAATAAATAAATAATTCTGGAAACAAGAAGGGCAGAAGAAGAATACACAGTTTGTCATCTGAGCAGGTAATACCTGGTTAAACATGGTAGGCCAGTTGATGTCTTTCATCTTATCTGGAGAAGCTGCTGGGTCGATCTTTCCAACTTTGAATTTAACAAATGTCTCATTGGGGAAGGTGACCCAGTTGATAATGTCAAATCCAGTGTCTAAATCCCCATTTTCATTAAATGAAATTTTCTGTCCTGCAGTGTTATTAAATGACGTGGTTCTCAAATAGTGAGAATGCAAATGTTGGTAATTAAAAAGAAGGGAAGGGATAGGAAGGGAAAGGGAAGGGACGGGAGAAGGAGAACAAGAGGGAGAAAGAAGGAAGGGAAGGAGATCAATTTCAATGGTATTAAGTTATGAATATTGATTTAATATAACTGGGTTCATTAATAGAATGAATTAGGGGGGGTTCTTATACCCCCTCATCCATGTTTCTCCTCTGCCACAGCAGTGGTGGTATGCTACCAGTTCGGCCAAGCTGGTAGCTGTAATCAGCAGTGGAGACTGAACCGGTTCTCTCCACTATATTGTTGTTGGGCCCACCACCAGCCTGGGCTCCCATACTCACCTTTATCTTTTGCTTTTGAAGTGCAGCTGCTTTGTGCAGAACAGAAGAGTGCCATGCGGTAGCTGCTGAAGTGACTGGGAGAGTGCAGGCTTGCAGGAGGTGAGTTGGAATGCCTCTGCGCCTGAGCAAATGCCTCTGCGCCTGTGCAAAGTGTGTATTTGGTGTGTGCATGCATGCAAAGTGTGTGCACACATGCAAACGCATTCACTAAGCCATGGTCACTGAACTGGTAGTAAAAGTTTTTGAATATCACCACTGCGCCACTGATATTCTGAACCTGTTCCAAACAGGTAGATTTTGCTGCATCTTAATCCTTTCCTCCATATTGTTGTATTATTGTTGTAGCCTTGTTACCTATTCACTGTTACAAAGGTTTCTCTAGGTCCCAAAAAGATTTGGAAACAGAGTAGCAGGAGACTTAAAATCAACACTCTAGTGTATCCATAATAGTAGGACACAGCACTACCTTAGAGAGAAGATCAATGGGAAATGATCATTCAATCCCTTTTTACCTGCCATGCTTTTGAGTCAAAAACATTCCTCTCCCAACTTCTGCCCTTGTTCTGTGTTTGGGAGAAAATATAGCTTGTAAAGCATGTGCCACAGCATAAACTGCATTGTAGATGCTGTAACTCTGTCCAGTCATGGTGGTGTCAAAGACAGACTTAGGTAGATTCTTCAACTTCTCTCCACCAGTGCACAGCATTCCAGTGTCTTCATCTAACTTATCTTTAGGAAAAGAGCATTCAAAAGTCTGTTCCCAGAACACTCTCATTAAACGGTCTTCCACTTCTGAAGTTGGGTTCCTCATCTGAAGGAATTTATTAAATCCAGAAATCTCCTTGGAAGCAACTTCAAAAGATATCGCACCATGGAAAAAGTCCATACCCCTAGTTTTTTGAAAAGGAAGGGATGTAAACTCCAACTGGGCTGGCATTATCCAAGCTTTATCTTTTCTCTCGATGGGTATCTCTTCAAATTCTGTAAAATAGGGCAACATTCTAAAAATGACAGTGACTTGGTTTTCACAATATAGGATAATGACATTGGCAGTACTCTTCATGATAATAATGTACATTTTACTAAAATCTTTAAATGTTGCTCCAATATCATTAGAAAATATTTCCTTGGCCATCTCTTCCTTTGGAGGGGTTGCCCCTTGGACATCCCTAAGGATCTGAGGAGAAGTTGCATTACCAAGACTCTGCTGATAATTGCAAGAGAAATTGATAGTGAAGCTGCTTAGAGACTTTGAGTAAGAAATAGAATGATGAAATCAATGTTCAGAACCAAAGGGCCTATACCTGACAATTATATGTGAGCTTTATGTATAGCTAGACAGTAAAAAATTCCAAAGAAAAAATATTATTAAAAACATTTTGCTTATTCTGTGGCTGTAAAGATGGAATTTTCCTGAACAATAGAATATTGTCTCCCATGCTGATGAATTTGTGGAAGCACATTAAAAAAAATGATTGATCCAAAAAGCCAAAATCCTGTTAAGAACTTCCACCCACTCCCTTTATTCTATTGGGAGGCTCTTTAACTACTTTCAGTTATTGTATTTCTAGTACAATTTTATCATGACGTTTGGTTTAAATGTCCTAACAGGAACAGGTATGTAAGTTTCTGAATCCTTTGGGATTGGAACAGGTTGTAATGCTTTGTAACTAAGCAAATAGAAAGAAATATCATTGGAGATATGTTTTTAATTGGGCTTGGAGAGGCTCATTTTTAAAACAATTGAAAAATAAAATATTGCTTGGATTTTTTTTAACTCATTTAAATGAGTCAATGAGTTCACATTTAATGCATATTCTCAAAGTAAGATTAAGTGGGTCATATTTTTTTTCCAGGTTGGTGAATGACATGAGCCTCCATATGATCAAACCTATCACTTTATTCACAACTGATATTTTACAGACCTGCGACAAGGCCTCTTCATTAGTGTTGTGGGAAATGGGGAAAAAAAACGACCTATCATTCAGTGTATTCTTTCATATTTAATTGTGAAATTTAATTGGTGCTACAAATATTTGCCTTTTTATCACATATAGAAAAATATCTGTGATCAGGGTCTCTTTAATAAAGATGGGCAGTGCAACGATGCTAATTTGAAATCTTTCAGTTCTTTTTTAATCTATATATCTAGGACTTCAGTGACTATGAGAAATAATCAATCAAGACCTAGACAGTACTCTTGAAACAAATACAACTGGTGTACAATTCAAAGTTGTGCAAAGGCTTTCCGAATAATGACTTCTGCCTTGTCTTCAATCAAAAGTCAAGAATCCAGGAGGACCCCAAGCTTACATCTCGATCTCTTTGGGGCAGTGCAATTCCATCCAGCATCAAAGATGGCATAATAGTCCCCAAACCACAAGCTGTTACCAGTGTTGCCAGGATTTATTTCAACCCTGTCTTTCCCAATACAGATGCTCACAATCTCCAACCACTAGGATAAGACAATCATGTCATCACTTAATTCACCAGAGCAATGGATATATAATCACAAGTTGGTTAGCAAACAGCATTAGGAACTCCAAGCAATGACTAATAAATAAAATCAATGAAAAAATGGAAATGAAGAATAATCATCAACAATAACTTACAGGGTTGCCTAAACTCATAACTACCCGGCTTGGGAAAAGTCTTTTTTTAATGATCAGCAATGGCCAATTTTATCTTGGGGGGAACATTCCAAAGAAAGTTTCAGTTACAGAAAAGACATACAAAGGGGTACTACTAGACAACAGCCTTTAATAGACAGTACCCAGAATATGGCACTCCTGCTGGATCTGTTCTTTTTTAAAAAATAAAAAATAAACAAACACAAAAAGGAAAGAAAAAGACATTTAAAAACAATGAACATAGTGCAATCATCCTAACCCACACAGTTGCCTTACATCGCTAAACCTCAAAAAATAGTACATATTTACATTCTATATACATAGTATATAATATTTACATAAACCTTAATTATTTCTTATTTGTTTAATCCTTCCCCCTTTCCACCCAGCGATAAAACTTATCCCATATTTTGTAGTAATCCGATTAATCCTTGTTTTTTAATTCTTTTATAAATTTATCCATTTCTGCGCACATCCAAACTTTCCTAATTATTTCTACTTTACTTGGAGTCTCCTTGGATTTCAACAGTTGGACATAGGCTAATCTTGCAGCTGTGATTACATGAATTATTAGGTATATAAAACCTTTGTCATATTTTCCCACATTAATTCCTAGCAAGAAAAGTTTGGGTCTATATTCTATTTTAACTTTACACATCTCTTCTAATCATTTCTGAGTTTTCTGCCAAAACATTTGGGCTTCTTTGCAATTCCACCATAAATGATAATACGTTCCATTTTCCTTATTATACTTCCAACACACAGAGGAAAGATTAGGGTACATTTTAGCCAATTTTGATGGTGTAATATGCCATCTATAAAACAATTTATATAAATTTTATTTAAACGATGTGGCCAAAGTCATTTTTTTGGTTTCATTCCATAAAGTTTGCCAGTCATCCAAATTTATACTATATCCAAAATCTTTCATTCATGCCACCATGGTTTCTTTAACCTTTTCTTCCTCTAATTTACATTCCAATAACACTTTATAATATTTTTTATCAATTTCTCATCAGTTCCCAATAATAGTTCATCTAATTGTGTTTTATGCCTGCTAATTCCCCATTCTTTCATACCTTTCCCATGTCTCGTTGGAGTTGTAAATAAGCCACCATTATATGTCCACCTCTTGGTCTTTTAAATCCTTGATCATAATTCTTCTCTATCATTTAAAATGTCCTCATAAGTAATAATTTTTCTTTGTCAGAGTAGGTGTAGGTACAACAAAGCTTCTAATGTAGATAGCCATATTCGTGTTTCTACATAAATTTGTCTTTTAGTTTTGTTCCATACCATTAAGGGTGTCTGCCTAATTTTGTGTGTTTGAAAGTATCTATGGCCTTCTTGTTGGTCCTGACATAAAAAGGCATGCCATCCTGCCTGTAAATTATAACCTTTTAGAGTTAGTATTATTTTGTTCTTGTGGTTTATCCAATCTTTAAACCATGTTAGAATTGTAGATCTATAATACAATTCCCAGTCAGTTAGGCCAAATCCACCCCATCTGTGTCATCTTGCAACAAATTTAATTTGATTCTTGGTTTTTTCTTTTGTCATATGAATCTCAACGTCAATTTATTCAGATCATCAAAAAAAATTTTCAAATTTTATGGGAGCATTCTGGGAGAGAAATAATAATTTTGGTAATATGTTCATCTTTATGGTTGCTATTCTACCCATAAAAGATAATCTTAATTTATCCCATTTTTCCAAATCTTCTGCTATTCATTTAATTAATAGATTATAGTTGAACTCTTCCTTTTTTTATTTTTAACCCTTTTATTTCTATTTCCTACCGGATTATTCTCATTAGTACTTCTAAAGTCAAAATAAACAAAAGTGGTGATAGTGGACATCCCTTCATTGCTCTTTTTTGTATTTTGAATTTATTTGTTATTCCCCCATTCACCAATATTTTAGCTTTTTGTGTATTGTGTATTGCCAAAATAACATTTAAAATTTATTTTCTGAAATCCATGTATTTAATTTGTTGCAAGATAAAATTCCATTTTACATTGTCAAAAGCCTTTTTAGCATCTAAAAACAATAATGCCACCTGATCACAACTCTGTTCTTCATAATACTCTTTAATGTTCAGTATTGTCCTTATATTATTTTTAAGATGTCTGTGTGGAAGAAATCCATTCTGATCTATAGAGTAAATTTATTTTTTTTTAAAAATCAGTCTATCAGTCTATTATAGTTACAAAAGTTTTATAATCTACATTTAAAAGAGATATTTGTCTATAATTTCCAATGTTTGTTTGGTCATTTTTTTTCTTTGGGGATAATTGTAATCGTAGCCTCATTCCAAGATTGTGGAATTTTTGCCTCATCTATAAAACTTTGTTGAATATTTTGAGTAATTTATTACTTAATATATCTTGTTGCATCTTATACCGTTCTGCTGGGAGTCCATCTGGACCCGGTACCTTACCATTTTTGTTTGTTTATTTATCACCCAGTTAACTTCTAATCTTATTTTTCCATTCAACGTATTTTTTTCTTCTGAAATTCTTGGAAGTTCGGCTTTTTTAGGCAGTTTTCCTCTTTTTCTCTGTTAGGTAGTCTTCTTCCTTATATAATTTCTCATAGAAGATTTGAATTATCTTTCTTTTATCTTCTTCTTGGTAACATATCTTCTCCTGCTCATTTCTTAATTTAATAATCCACCTCTTTTCTTTTTGTTTTTTTCAATTTATAGGCCAACCAACATCCTGGCTTATTAGCATTCTCAAACAGATATTGCTTTGTCGCTTTCAATTGTTCTTCCTTTTCCAATAAGTTTATTTTGTGTTTTATTGAGTCCATTTGTAAATTTATTTGGTTTTTTTGGGTGGGGGGGGGGTTCATCTTGTAACTTCAGCTCCAAGCCCCTATATTCTTCCTCTAGTGTTTTTTGTTGTTGCTTTTTCTCTTTACTCTTTTTTGCCATGTAGTTTATTACCACCCCTCTCATGAACACTTTGGCTATGTCCCAATTATTTTGTGGAGATGTGTTCTCTTTGTTTTCTTTTTAAAAAACTTCAATTCTCTCTCCAATTTTCACCTAAAACTTTCTTCTTTTAAAATTGACCTTTGCAACATCCATCTTGAAATTTTTCTTTGCCCCTTCCAACTAAACCTAATGGCACTATGGTCCATCCATAAGTTTGTTTCTATATTAATGTCTATTATTTCTGAAATGAGTTTTTTAGACATCTATGCCATATCTAATCTTGACCACGCCATATCTAATTTTGTCTATGATATCTATTAAAATAGTAGGTAAATTGTTTTTTTTTCTGGGTATCTTTTTCTCCATGCATCATAAATCTTAAATTCCTTTAACAAATCATAAAAAAAATGGTTGTATTTTCTTCTTCTTTATTCTAATATTGTTGCCTTTATAATCAAATATTTTATTGATAACCAAATTAAAATCACCCAAAAGACAAACTTCCTCATACTGCAAATCCTTAATTTTATTATATAATTTTTGAAAAAAAGTTTCTTGTGGTCCAATTGGTGCATAAATTTCAACCAATAATATCTTTATGTTTTCCAGTTCAATCTCCACCATCAAAATCCTACCTTCTTTATCTCTGAAAATTTATTTGGCCAAAATTCAATCTTTTATATTTAGTACCATGCCTCTTTTCTTTAGCACATCTAGTGACAAAAAAAAATTCCCCAAGTTTTTATTATCTAACAAATACTTTTGTTCTTCTTTTATATGCGCTTCCTGTATAGCTATTATATCAACATTTAACCTTTGTAAATTATTAAATACTTTTTTCCTTTTCACTGAAGAGTTTATACCATTAATATTCTTCAATATCATTTCACGTCCTTCTCTTCTTTTATCTATTTCTTTGTCTGGTGGTTCTTGTCATTCTAATTTATATAGGCTCTTTATCTGTACTTTCATATTCTTCCATTTTTCCTCATCTTCCATATTTTTATTATTTAATGAGCTTCCTTCTATGTTTATTGTTTCTATTCCTCTTTCTTTTGTGGTTTCTTTTTCTACAACTGCCTCTTCTGTTTCTTCTTCATTTGCAAATTGTTGATCATAGAACTCTTCCACTTTGTCAAGTATGACTAGTCAATATCTTTACTCCTGCCTTGTAACCATAATGTCCTCCAGTGTCAGTCACCTAAAACGAACATTATATTTTATCAATGTTGTTATTAAAAAATGATAGGTTCTTCTTAAGTCTCGTATTCTCCTCGGTACTTATTTTAGGACAGTTATCTGTTTTCTGCCATGTTCAATTGGGTCATCTCTTGTTCTATGTATAATTTCATCACAAATCGATTTTTTAACTAGTTGAACATGGACTTCTCTTGTGTCTCCTTGCATAGTTTGTCTGGACCCTATACAAGTTGTCTATTTCTGTTAATAATCTCTTCTTTCTCCATCCCCAATGCTTTTGCAAGGATATCTGCTATCACATCCAGTAGATCTTCCCCTTTATCTTCCTTTAGATTTTGGAATCTCAAATAGTGGGGTGCCTTTTCTACCTCCAAAAAAATTAGAGTTGTCTCTAACTCTTTGTTTGCTTTTTCCAATTTTTCAATTAAGTCATCAACCATTTTTTCCTTCTTCTCCATCCTTGTGTCTATTTCTATTTTCTCTTGATATTTTCACACCTCTTGATGGAAACACTCATTTTTTTCATTTTTTATTTGTATTTTTTTCTTTTAATTCAGTTCTCACAACCCCTATTTCTTTCTTCATGTCCTCATGGTTTTTCACCATCTTTTCTTGCATATTCAACATTAGTCCTTGTAGATCTTTCTTTTGGCAGTTTGATCTGTCTTTTGGCAGCATTTCATTAATAGCCCTTTGCGTGGAGGGACTTGCCATAGCCAACCTTGTCATTGTTTATGTCATTTTTTTCCTTTTCCTATCTTGGACAAATTAAGCCATCAGCCAAGCTTCAATGTCATTCAGAAGAATTATAGAAGCAGAATCTTCTATAATTCAGGATATTTTGTTTTATCATGCACTTTCTCTAAATAAAATGTATTATTTTGTTGAGTCAAAATTTCTAGCAATTGTTTAGAGTTAATAAAATGGAATGATTGCTACAAAATCAGACATATAAGTCATATCATTTAACCATATATGGGGCAAATATATTTTCATATTTGCAAAGCTTTAAGGTAAGAAAGAGGAAAAGATGAGAACACTTAAAATATATAGCAGAAAAGCTTAGAGGAAGAAAAGCATATTCATAGTTCCACATCTCTGTAAGAATTTGAAAACATATCTTTTATCAGATATAATTTGTTTTCTCTCATGTTTCTACCCCAAAAGTATTTAGAAACATAAAATGCTTTCTGCAAACTTGTCCTTCCAGTCAACACTGACTTGAGTGCACACATATATTCCTAATAAATCTAATTGAAGAAATACATGAAATTTCATGTGTAGTGGGGGGGATGCCCAGAACCTGGAGCTTCAGGTGAAGGAGAAATAGGTGGGGAAAGGAGAGAAGTGGGTTTTGAAAGAAAAACTTTTGAGGGAGAGAATTGGCTGAAATCCTAAAAACTGAGAGGGGGAGGGGCATCTTATCTCAGGCAAAGTTAGAAATTGGTGTTTTTTTGTTTTTTTTTTTGGTTTAACTCTGGAGCATTGAGTGAAAGAGGAGGAGGTGGAAAAAGGAGAGGAGAAGGTTCTGTCAGGTTTTGTGGGAAGACTTTTGAGGGAAGAGTTGGCTGGAATCCTGAGGTTGAGAGGGGACATTTATCTCAGACAAGATTAGAAATTGAGAAGTTGAATTTTTTTATTGAGAATAGCCTTGCTTCAGCTGGGGGAAGAAGGAGTAGAGAAAGGAGAGAAAGGGGCTCCTATCAGGTTTTGACAGGAAGACTTTTGAGGGGAGAGTTGGCTGGAATCTGGAAAGGGGAGAGGAGATCCAGATAAATCAGCAAGCAAGTAACCAGACGGGTTCCAGATTCCCCAGCAGACAGTCAAGGTGACCTGAGGTGGGCGAATTGAAGTGCCAGGTCAAGAGATCAGAGCCAACTGCCATCCAGAACAATGGACATTGAGACACCTGGTGAGTGACTGTGTAGCAAGGAAGAGCCTGGGTATGTGTAGAAAGGGAGTAGAGGAATCTGGACTCTCGTGGCCCTTTCAGGGGTTATGCTATAAATATATTAAATGTATATACCTAATAAATCTATTCCTAGTCAATCAAATCTTATAATTAGATCTAGGGTTAACTTAGGCATAATAAATTATTCCTAATAAATATAAATAATAATAATAATAAATATAAATATGATTATATATGATTATATTCCTAATAAATCTAATCTGTAGCTCTCATTTCATTCAGGAGCTCCAGAACTTTCTACAAAACAATCATTATTAGTCACAAAGCAGTGATGGAGGAGGAGGGGGAAGAAAAGGAAGAGTTCTTACCTCTGAGAGTTTGCCGACTTCACTGTTTTGGAAAGTGTGACTGCGTACCTTATGATTATCTAAGGTGATTATAATTACTCTCAAAGTTTTAAAAAAACACTTTTCCATTCTAATTGCATACAGGTATATAACTCCTGAACTGATCAAAGGGAGGGTTAGTGTATGTATGTATGTGTTATGTCTCACCTGTATCCACAGGTGAGAATACAAAGTTCCCGAGTTTAAATAATCAAACAGAAACAAAACCAGACCCAAAAGAGTTAATCCACACTGTTATTTCAGTCCTTGGCAGTCTTCCCAAAATCTGTCTGGCAATTCAGAATTGTCCATAAATCACAACGGCCACTCCAAACATATCCTTTTGAATTCACAACTCACTACTCACTTTGCTCCAAGCAAAGATTGAGAGTCAGCACGCCTCCTTAAATCCCCTGTATGGGCGTGTCAGTCTCTCTAATCATTGTCTGGCTTGACACCTCCTTTCAGATTGTGATTGATGTTTCAATCTTCTCCTAGTTCTAGCGTCAAGCCAACATCTGTCAGTTTCCTCCTCGCTAGAAGCCTCTGGCTCATTTTGTGGATCAGCTGCTGTCATGTACGAAGTCGAAGGTTCTGGAGAGGATTGTCTCTCAGACAATCTCTCATCCTCCTGGCTCATTTCTGTGTCCTCTGATAATTCGGACTCCACATTCACAGCAGGCTCAAACCTTCCATCTTCAGAGGCATCAATCCTTCCAGTCACAACATGTATGTATGTATGTATGTATGTATGTATGTATGTATACATGTATCTATCCATCCATGGATTCAGAAGACCAGTGCATATATATCTAGTGGTAGGATCCAGAATCGTAAAGACCATGGCATACTAAACAGCTGAACGATGACTATCAAAGTAGCAGTAGATGTTAAATTAAGGGGCAATCATTATGACTGCTGCATGAAAGGGTCATTCTTGTCCCTAGGACTTCTTGTTGCTGCTGCCAGCAACAGATTGTGTGATGTCTTCCGCAGTATGTGCCATTTGTGAGTCTCTGAAAGTGCAATATCAATATTTTCAGCCAGGTGATGTGATAATTGGTGGGATAATTTCACAGCTTTTCTCCTTTTCTGAAGGAGCAGAATTCAGCAGAATTCACCCTATACCCAAGTGTAATGTTGAACCTGTCTAAGGAAAACCTCACTGATTTCTGTAATATTTGACTATTTCCTAGCAGCAGCATTCATAGGTTTTTAGCAGCAGATTCTACAGTCACATATCTTTATTCCTACACCCATTTATTCAGCTCTTCTCAGCTGATTGGCGCAGCAGAGGTAAAAGAAAGTAGGAGGTTTAAATAGTGGTTATAACCTTGTTATTTTTCATCCCTGCCACGGCTAACTTGGTAATAAGAAAGTAGGAGGTTTAAATAGTGGTTATAACCTTGTTATTTTTCATCCCTGCCACTGCTAACGTGTTGTTCTTAACCCAACTATTTGGCTTAAACTTAAAGCTCCAGCATTGAAAAAGCAGTTGGATATTGACCTAAACCTTTCTTCTGAATCTCTGGTATTATGTTTGCCAAATCTCCTTGTATGCTTTGACTTGTGGAAAGGGAACTTCACCAGGACAGGAGTGACACCCAAGCAGGAAAAATGCAAGGGGAACATCAGGCTAGCCATAAAAGCAAACTTGCATAGGAAAAGAGATTTGATAAAAGGTATTGAAAGAAGCCCCCTAGACAAAAGCCAAGTAATTAAAGCTAGGGAAACAAGAAAAAGAAATCCCTTACAAACAAAAGGCCATGCCAAATCAGCAAAACAAATAGACAAAAGACACATAGCAGACAGGAGATTGCCACTAAACAAATATAAGAAATGAAACTAATAATCCAATCAAACCATCCCGCAGAGTTTACCCTCTGACGGAAATGAAGACAACCCCCTGACAGGATTTAAAACATTAAGCACTCACACACAAAAGGAGAAAAGGTATAAAAATCAGGAGTTTATTACACAAAGCTGGCTAGCCCCAGGAACGCAGACTTCTTGCTATCTCTTGCCTTCCTGAAAATTAAAGGAACCTGCTTCCAAGTAGTTGTCTGTGTCCTTGTACTGGAGCCCTCCCAGCAGGAAAAAAGAACCCTTGGAAGAAAGGCATTTGCCAGCCTTTCAACAATTGGCGACCACGAAGGTTTTCCAGCCAACCCTGCCACCGGACCGGGCCCACAGATCCAAACCCAGCCGGCATGGACCTTCTTTGTCCAGGGAAAACATCCACGGACCCAGCCCGGAAGGCATAAGGGTAGTAAAGGGAGTCCTTGGGCTTTTCTGCTCAACAGCTGCTTGAAAGCAGGTGAGTACCACTTCAAATTTATAATCTTACTAGGGAGGGGAGTGGAAGCGTGAGTGTACCAGGTGTGTGATTGTGGGTTTTCTCTGTGGAAACAGTGGGACCTCACCTCCTCTGTGATTGCCAGCTGCACCCCAGCCAGCTGCTAGCTCCAACAAGCCGTGACCAGCTGGATTTGGGAACGCAAGGGGTAATCACAGAGTGTGAGTCCTTCTGAAGGACGTAAGAAAAACCGAGTGGGCTGAGAAAGGAACTGTTGTTGGGAAATAAATAGAAAGCAGAATAAATAGTCCCAGTGCATCCCGCAAGTAAAGCCCTGTGCATTTAGAAGGGGCCCGTACCGGCTGCTGGCAAACAAAATTGGAAATAGTTTGCCTTACAAAGCAGAGCAGGTCCTTCCAGATCCCCACCTTTAAGGGAGATCTGAAAACTGACGGCGGAGTGTAGGAAGGGGCCCGTACCGTGCTGCTAGGGGGCAGACGGTCCTCCAAGATCCCGTTTTTTAGGGGGGTCTTAAAACTGACGGCGGAGTTTCCCTACGAGAAAGGGGCCCGTACTCCGTGTGTAGGGAAACCGGAGTCCTTTCCAGACCTTTTTTGTCTGAAAACTGACGGCGGGAGCCCGGCTAAACCAAAGTAATCCCCACATCAGGTAGGGACTATGGGAAGTTGTAGCTCGAGGGCAATGGAAGAGACCCCCTTGGATAAATTACTTGAATAGAAAGGAAGTGAAAAGAATTTGTAAAAAGTGGGCTAGCAAAAAGTGGGCTTTATTGCGAGATGACATGGGTAGACAAATTTGGCCTGATAGTGGTACTTTAGATTATAAAACCCTGAAAGCACTTAGAACATGCATTAAGCCCAGGCAAATACCCTATTGGTACTGCTGGGCTGAAATTGTTAGGACCAAAGACCTGACCGAGAAAAGAAAGAAAGAAAAGCCTGAAACCCATTTCAGGGAAGGGAATACTGAGGCACAGATTATGGCTCCCCTATAAGCAAGCCAGTGCCAGGCAGAAATAGGGGACAACTAGAATATGTTTTTACCCACACTCCCTTCTCTGCCTCTGACCTAGTCATCTGGAAAAAGGATACCCCAGCTTTCAGGGCTGATCCTCAAACAGTTATTAAAACCCTGAAATCTATCATAGACAGCTATAATCCATCCTGGGGTGACATGACTCTGCTGTTACAAATCTTTCTAATGAAAGATGAACTATTAAAACTGTTTGGAAAAACAAAAACAAAAAACAGACCAAATAGCCAAACCACCAACTATCCCTGGTCAGGGAGCCCCAGCCCACATCGCAGGGCCAATACATCGCCCTGACTGGGATTATAATGATACCAATCAATGGGACAAATACACTAGAGCAAAGGATAATTTACTAGAAGCTCTAGAGGAAATAAGAAAAAAAACCTTTTAAACTAGTCTGAATTTCAAAAGAAACAACACAAAGGGAAAAGGAAAACCCTGATGCCTTTTGGGTCCGCCTGTCAGAAGCAGCTACTGCATATGCCCACCTAGACCTTAGCTGCCTTAAGGACCAAAGGATTTTAGCTTCAGCCTTCGTGGATCAGTCCACCTTAGATATTAAAGAACATTTCCACCGCTTCATCTCTAACTGCCCAACCCCTTAGACATAGCAGAGTTGCGCAGGATCGCTAACTTCGTCTATGACCAAAGAGACAAGCTGAAAGAGGAAGAGAAAGATAGAAAGAGATGAGTAGAAAGACAGGAAGACTTTAAAATGTTTGCTGTAATGAAACATGATGCCAGACAAATGCCAGGTAAAACCCCCTATAATTCAAAGAAATGCTAGCATTGCGATAAAGCAGGATGATCGCAAGGCAAATGTCAGCATTGTTATAGGTGCAGACAGGAAGGTCATTTCAGCAGGCAATGTAGGCAACACCCCTCCTGCAACCAGTATCACCCACCACCTAGAAACATGAGGCCAGGCAATAATCCAATCTATTACACTGAGCAACAAAGTTTCAGTCACCAGGCACCACCCAGTGCTCCCTTTCCTCCAATAAATAATAACAATAGACATCAATGGGAGCAAAGGAGAGAACAAGACTTACCCCCTTCTTGACTAGAGCATGATAATGAAAGCACTGAATTCATGGCTACCTTCAATGGACTAGCTATCCCTTTAA
The DNA here is from genome assembly GCF_900518735.1 of Pseudonaja textilis. The sequence continues at coordinate 245 of NW_020769742.1, read as the reverse complement.
AAAACGGCCCAGAAGGGAACCCATTGTTACTATCCTTATAGGAGGAAAAAAATACAATTGCTTAATTGATACCGGAGCCACCTCTTCATTAATTACTGAACCACCATATAAAGCTTCAGTGGCTGAAGGGGCTCAGGATAACATAATGGGAGTGGGGGGGGGAAATAATCCCTGTAGAATTTACCCACAACGTACCAGTAGAACTAGGACCTTTCACAGTAGACCATGCATTTACTATTTGCCCC
>NW_020769741.1:60410-78361 GCF_900518735.1 Pseudonaja textilis | reverse complement strand
AGGAAGGAAGAAAAGAATAGAGTAGAATAGGACAGAACAGAACAGAACACAATAGAGGAAGGAAGGAAGGACGGAAGGAACAAAGGAAGGAAGGAAGGAAGGAAAGAAAGAATAGATAGAACAGAACAGAACAGAACAGAATAGAAGAAGGAAGGAAGGAAGGTAGGAAAGGAAAGAATAGAGTAGAGTAGAGTAGAGTAGGGCAGAGTAGAGTAGAGTAGAACAGAATAGAATAAAATAGAATAGAACAGAACAGAACAGAGGAAGGACTAGAACAGAACAGAACAGAACAGAATGCAAACCCACTCTCTTCTAGCAGTGATGATGTTACCTAGTGGGATCATGCAAGAAAACCACCAAGCACAGGGAGCATCAAGGACCGCACAGTTCAATCCTGATGTACGAATATTCCCTTGTGTTGGTAATGGCGCTTAGAAATCCATATTTGCTCCAGTGCGGTTGTGGAATTTGAGCAGTGGTTTCCTATCTCCGTTCGTTTCAGAGAGGAATCTTGCGTAACCGCAGCAGCTCTTGCCCAAATCAGCAGGGAAGCCCTTTGGGGTTTCAAGGGAGCCCTCGTAACCCTCCCGGGTAGGGTAGCCGGAGGTTGGCAGCTATCTCTGCAGTTCTCCTGGGCAGGCACAGTTGCCAAGAATGGTGCTTTTAATGCAGCCCAGAAGCATTTGCATTAGGAAAACACACTCCTTTAATTATAGTCATGGGCCTCTTGAGGAAAAACGTAGGGTAAAGATAAAAGATGGGGAAGATTGAACACGGAGCAGGAGACACCAGACAACCTTAAGAGTGATAGTCTCTTCTCCATCTTCCCAGGGTTGACATAATACTATATTTGGTCACAGGATAGTGTAATGAAAAGGTGTCTGGTAAAACAAGTCCTTCCTTCCTTCCTTCCTTCCTTCCTTCCTTCCTTCCTTCCTTCTTCTATTCCTCCAGTTCTCCCTTCCATCTTCTCTATTCCTTCCTTCCTTCTCCCTCCCCTCCCTCTTCTATTCCTCCCTCTTTCCTCTCCCCTCTATCCCCTCTATTCCTTCCTGCCTTCCCCTCTCTCCTTCCCTCTTCTATTCCTCCCACTCTACCCTCCCCTCCATCCTCTCTATTCCTTCCTTCCTTCTCCTTCCTTCCCCTCCCTCTTCTATGCCTCCCTCTTTCCTCTCTCCTCTCCCCTCCATCCCCTTTATTCCTTCCTTCCCCTCTCCTTCTCTCCCTCCCTCTCCCTCCTTCTTCCCCCTCCCCTCCATCCTCTTTATTCCTTCCTTCCTTCCCCCTCCCTCCCCTCTCCCCTCCCTCCCTCTTCTATTCCTCCCTCTTTCCCCTCTCCTCTCCTCTCCCCTCCATTCTCTCTATTCCTTTCGGCCTTCCTGCCTTCTCTCTTACCTGCCTTCCCTCTTTTCCTTACAAATTGTAATAATACAAAATACACATGAAAATAATGATACAAACACGGGGAAGGGGAAGAAAGGAGAAAGAAAGAGGGGAAAAAGGGGGCGGGGGGGAGCATTTATTTCTAACTTTTTTCACCGCAGTAAAAAACAGAATTACAGCTTCAACTTTTTCTTTTGCCTACTTAACAAACACTAGCCATTTTCTGTAACAACAAACTATATTAATCAGCAAAATCCAACCTCAAGAGGTTTTTTTATCCTGTCTTGAGCACAACATCCAGAAACGGTTTCCAAATAGAAATAAAGCTGTGTATGTTCTTTTCTCTAATTAAAGCAGTCCATTTTTTTTTTATTCCTGCTAGATCCATCATTTTTTTCCATCCATTCTTCTGTTCTGGGGATTAGTATCCCTATGAAAATGGAATAATAAATATTTCCATTTCTGTGCATGTACAGTAGAATTCTCACTGCAGACAACACATACAATAATAAAGTTGAAAATGGTTTTTTTTTCTTCTTCTTCCCCAACTCCTTATCTAGTAATCCTAAAAGAAAAACTTCAGGTTTCAATTTATGGTATTTTTAAGAATCTTTGGCATGAAGCTGAGTCGAATATTTCTTTGCTGGGAAAACAAATTGTTTCATCCCCTGTTTTTCTTCTCTCAGTCTTCTTCAGTTTAATAACTGTGTTTCTGCAAACTTTTTTTTTTAAATTACCTTTTGCCAATTTGTAGAAGCATTTGGCATCATAAAATGGGACAAAACACTAATCCTAACCCTGTCTGTCTCTCTGTCTCTGTCTGTCTCTCTGTCTCTCTCTCTCTCTCTTTATCTATCATCTATCTGTCTGTCTATCTGCTTCTGTCTAACTATCTGTCTGTCTATTATCTTTCTATCTATCTATCATCTTTCATCTATCTGTCTGCTTCTGTCTATTTGTCTATCTACAGTATCTATCATTTGTCTATCTGTCTATCATCTTTCTATCATCTATCTACAGTATCTATCATCTATCTATTATTTGTCTATCTTTCTATCATATATCTATCTTTCATTTGTCTGCTGGTTTATCTGTCTATCTATCTGTCTATCATATTTCTATCTATCAACTATCTGTCTGCTGTCTGTCTATCTGTCTATCTCTATCTCTATCATCTAACATCCGTCTGTCTATTATCTATCTATCTATCTATCTATCTATCTATCTATCTATCTATCTATCTATCTATCATCTATCTATCATCTCTTTCATCTATAATCCATCATTCCCTCTCTTTCCTTTGTCATCCATCCATCCATCCATTTTGTGGCCTTCTGATAAAGTGAATCTGAAGGAAGCCGGATTCGCTTAAAAACCGTGTGGCTAACTTAGCAGCTACAGTGATTCACTTTATGACTGTGACAAGAGCAGTCATAAAATGGGGCAAAACTTACTTAACAACTGGCTCAGAAATTTTGGGCTTAGTTATGCCCATATGTCGAGTTGATTCAAGAAATTAGACCCACCTAATTTTTTAAAAAAGAATCCTGCTAATAACAGCTTCATAAGGGGAGAAAACCCATTAGCAAAGATGACAAATAGGAAATTCTACTCAATAAGCATTTAAATTCAAGAATGTTTTGTGTATGTGTCCTGGGGATATATTTACACAGTCAATCACCCTCCTGTGTTATTAAGTCACTTAGTTGGGAAAAGTGTGCATTCATGAGTTTACATATAGACAATGTTAAGTTTACCGAGTCATAGAACAGTTATTATTCTGTTTGTAGAATAAATCCTTCATTTACACTGATTCTTCTTTTAAGATTTCTGGTTAGGTTGCTATGTGCCGATGTATAAGCCTGAGTTGGAGTGTTTCTTACAGAATGAGAGGTAGCTATTAATTAATTCTCAATGCCCACAGAGGTAATATTCAGCATGAAATAAATAAGGCTCCTTAAAGCATTAATGAGGCATCCTTCTGCAAAAGGAAGGGTGGTGGTTGAGGAATCTTTCTTTATTCTTTCTTGCATTTCACACAACCAAACAAACTACTGGAAGAAGGAGGAGGAGGAGCAGGAGGAGGAAGAGGAGGAGGAGGAGCAGGAGGAGGAAGAGGAGGAGGAGGAGGAGGAGGAGGAGGAGAACAATAATATTTTAATATATTTTAAGAAAATACTTGGTTGATACTTAGGATGATGGCAGCAACCCTTGCTAACCATTAGTGCCAGTTAATAATATTTGTGATACATTTTTAAATGTTCAGTCAACTGAGTTTCATGTTTAATGAATAAAGCATATAGTAGTAGTAAAACATGCAGATTTGCCTATCCCAGGTCCCTGGTAAGGACTCGATAGGTAGATAAAAATGCCAAACCCAGTGTGAATATTTGGATGACTGTGTGATTAATAATAATAATAATAATAATAATAATAATAATAATAACAACAACAACAACAACAACAACAACAACAATATGAACCAAAGTACAGAAAAACTGCTGCAGACTGTGAAAACAGAACATTATAAAAACAACAGAAACAAAGGCAGAATATAAGGAAAAACAACTGGATGACAGATTAAATGGATGGAAAACCAAAGCTTTGCATGGACAGCACTTGAACAATATTGAAGGAAATTGTGATGACAACTTGACATGGGCATGGCTTAAGATGGGAACTGTCAAGAGAGAAACGGGAGGTTTAATACTTGCTGCTCAAGAACAAGCACTACAAACTAATGCCATGAAAGCGACGATACAAAAATCCACGGACAATCCAAACTGCTGAATTTGCAATGACAAACTGTTTCACATTGCATATGGGATTGCAGCAAAAATTGCACAAACTGATTACAAAGCTAGACATGACCGAGTTGCTAAATTAATCCACTGGTCATTATGTAAAAAATATGACTTACCTGTAGCCAAAAAGTCATGGGAACATAAAGTGGAAAAAGTTGTTGAAAATGAGACAGTGAAGATCTTGGGGGACTTTCGAATACAGACAGATCATCATTTGATACACAACACACTAGATATCGCAGTTGTCGAAAACTAAAGCGTACAGTTTATTAATATTGCTGTACCAGGAGATGCCAGAGTCGAAGAAAAAGAACTGGGAAAAAAAATCATGAAATATTGCGACCTGGCCATCGAAACTACACATTTATGGATGAAACATGTAACAGTGATAGCCATTGTTATCTGGGCACTTGGTACCATTTTCAAGAATTTTACAAAATATATCAAGAACTGCAGCTTCCTGCAATAACCAGTGGAACTGCAAAAAACTGCACTACTTGGAACTATTGCACATTTTAAGAAGATATTTGGTTGATACTTAGAATCCTGAAAGCAACCAGTATCAACCATCAACACTAGTCAATGATATTTGTGATACATTTTTAAATGTTCAGTTGACTGAGTTTCATGTTTAATGAATAAAAAAGATAATAATAATAACAATAAACCCCATACTAGCAAACTCGACAACAATTTACCACCACCTCTGAACATCTGACTTCTTTTGAGGTTACTTCATCGACCTTTGGGTAGTTGTAGGTAACAGTAACAGGGACCTTGGAGGTCATCTAGTCCAACCCCCAGCTCTTGCAAGAGACCTTTACTATTGCTGATAAATGGTTGCCTAGTCTCTTCTTAAAGGCTTCCAGTGATGGGTCATTCCCCAACTTCTGGAAGTAAGCCATTCCACTGATTAATTGTTCTCTTTGTTAGGAATTTTCTCCTTAGTTCTAGATTGTTTCTCTCCTTGGTTAGCTTCTGATTGTATTTCTAATGAATCTAGGAAGAAAATAATAAAATAAAAATAAAAATAGCAGCCTCTTTTATCCCATTTCATCATCTAACAGTGCATCTGTATTGATCACTGCTATTATCACTGTTTCCTTTCCTTTCCTTTCCTTTCCTTTCCTTTCCTTTCGTCTCCTCTCCTCTCCTCTCCTCTCCTCTCCTCTCCTCCCCTCCCCTCTCCTCTCCTCTCCCCTTCTTTCCTATCCCATCCCATCCCATCCTATCCTATCCAGTGGTGGGCTGCTGGGGGATTGATTGCAGGGGCCCACCCTGCCCTTCCCCTCCCAGGAGTCCTCATGTGGCCCATTTTGGATGCAGGTAAGCGCAGGGCACTCACGGAGGCTCAGGGAGAGTGAAAAATGAGCCTCCCGGAAGTTTGAGAAGGCTGGAAATGGGCCTGTTTTCAGCTTCCATATAGCCTCTGTAGCCTGGGGAGGGTTGTTTTTGCTCTCCCAGAGGCTCAAGGAAAGCCTCCGGAGCCCGGGAAGGGCAAAAAAACCCCTCTCCACTGTGGTTCAGGAGGCCAACTAGGCCACGCCCACCATGGCCACGCCCACTCGGCGACCGAGCAGAGAACGCTTGCAAAAAAATTTTTGAAGCCCACCCCGATCCTATCCTATTCTTCCTTTTGTCCTTGCCCCCAAATCAGCTTGACTAATCAGAAATCACTTCAGCTCATAGCTCATTACCCAGACACACAGAGAACACTTGTTTACTGAAAATAAATAAATAATCGGATTAAAACATTGCAAAGTGAAATCAGAACCATAATGATTAAAGGAGGGAGGGGTGCGTGTGAAGAAAAGGATCTTCGAACAGCGTGAAAAGCAAGAACAGAGCCGTGGAAATTGAAAACCTCAATGAAAGAAAAAAACTATAAATAGACAACCGTATTTAAGGAACTTGTTTTGTTAATATTGTAGCTGTGCGAAATCTTTTCTCTTTCCAAGGAAGACGAAGAATGAAGGCCAAAGGAAGGCGTGTGTTGGTTTGTTTGTTTTCAGCCCGAAAACCGGCTAACAAACTATCAAGGGTGCTTTCGATTTATCTTATGAGCGTTGTAAATTTTAAATGGGCCTTGGACTAACTTGCTTTCAGAAGTTGTGGGCGCTCCGTCACTGGAGGTTTTCAAGCTAAGACCGGATAATCATTGGCCTGAAAGGGTCTCCTTGTTGAACAGGGGGTTGGACTAGAAGACCTCTTGAGGTCCCTTCCAAACTCTATTTTTCTATGTTCTATGATAAGCCCATTTTTGAAAGGTCCAACTTTGATCCACGTTGATAAAGTGGGAGCAGCCAGGAAGACGAAATCTTTAGCCGGTTGGGTTCTGATAGAAGCAGAATTAAGGGAAAACGATGTTCTTGAATCTGAATGGGATTAAAAGTATTCTCCCATTTCTTTTTCTACCAAGGAGGATTGATGGATTGAGTGATTGAGTGAGTGAGTGAGAGTGAGTTAATTAGTATATGGCATATAGCAGAATAACAGAGTTGGGAGGGGCCTTGGAGGTCTTCTAGTCCAACCCCCTGCTGTGTCATTCCAGACAAATGGTTGTCCAATTTCTTCTTCAAAACTTCCAGTGATGGAGCAACTACAATTTATGGAGGCAAACCATTCCACAGATTAATTGTTCTCACCATCAGGAAATTCCTCCTTAGTTCTAGGTTGCTTCACACCTTGAGGAGTTTCTACCCATTGCTTCTTGTCCTGCCTTGAGGTCAGAGGTGGGTATTCAGCAGGTTCTGACCAGTTCTGGAGAACCAATAGTGGAAATTTTGAGTAGTTTGGAGAACCGGCAAATCCCACCTCTGACTGGCCCCACCCCCATCTATTCTCTGCCTCCCATTGAGTCCCAGCTGATCGGCTGGGTCTTCTTTGGTTGCCCTGACCAGGAGAACGGAGCTGGAAAGCAGGTCATTGGAGTGGGGAGGGAATGGGGATTTTGCAGTATCCTTCCCCTGCCACGCCCACCAAGCCATGCCCACAGAACTGGTAGAAATTTTGAATCCCACCACTGCTTCAGGTGCTTTGGAGAATAGCTTGACTCCCTCTTCTTTGGGGCAGCCCCTGAGATATTGGAACGCTGCTATCGTGTCTCCCCTAGTCCTTGTTTTCATCAGATCAGACATACCCAGTTCCTGCAACCGTTCTTCGTATGTTTTGGCCTCCAGTCCCCTAATCCTCTTTGTTTCTCTTCTCTGCACTATTTCCAAAGTCTCAACATCTTCTTTACATCGTGGTGATCAAAATTGGATGCAGTACTCCAAGTGTGGCCTTACCAAGGTATTATAAAGTGGCATTAACACTTCAGATGATTTGATTCATACATACCTCCCCATCACACGCACTCTGGCCTGATACCTGGGCTGTCAGCTTTGCAACTGACAAGGTGAGCCCTTCCACCCCCCATGGTTAAAGACCCTGGTCAAATTGGAGCTAGGTTCTGGTGCTACCCGATCACCTGGAATGGAGTCTCATTCACGGCAGGTTACCAGGTGAATGTTTCCAATCCTACCTAATGCTTTCAATACCTGAACTGCCAGCTATTTTCAGGACCCCTGCTATGCGACTTCTGTGTAGCAAAGCACATTTCATGTAATCGTGTTAGAAAGGTTGTTTGTTCCTGGAGCTGTTAATTAAGCGAGTGTTGTTAGGTAAGCAAAAACACAGGACTTTTCTCTGTGTAACCCTAATTGCTTAACCTTTAATTGTCCCCCTGATTAACATTATGAAATTTGGGCTTATGTCTTCCAAGCTGCTCATCATTAATTGAATCAATGTAGAAGTGACTGTAAGATCTAGACTGAATGGGAGGCTCTTTCTGTTTACAACTCTAAATTATTGTTATAGTAAGTCACAAAGTCAACCAGATGCTTAGACTGGAATTGGCACTTTTATCCACCTATCAAGTCTTTCTCAAGGACCTAGAATAGGCAAATGTGGATGTTTGATGGTGTTAGAGCAGGGGTGTCAAACTCAAGGCCTGTGGGTCAAATCTGGCCCATGATGTCATTGGATCTGGCCCTCGGGGCCGTCCTGGTCTACCCGTGTTGTTTCGGCCCAGTCTACTCAATGCTGAGGAAAGATCATGTGATGACCTGGGGCGTGGCACAAAGGCAACACAGTTGGATACTCAATAAGAGTCCCTTTATTATCTCCAACTTTGCCCCCAATGTCCAGGTTACCTTCTGACTGGAGAAAAACTCTCCCAGGAACAGCCTTTTGACTGCAGAAAATTCAGTCCAAAACAAGGTATACATAAACTGTAACTTAAAGTCCAAACAAGTCAAACTGAAGTAATTAGTTTGGCAGGGCAGGAGCAAGAATTTCAGACTTGAAAGTGTGGCAAAACTCACACAGTTGGGAAGATGCCAGGAACACAGATAAGCCACAGCAATACAAGATAAAGTCACATTTGCTCCCAACAGCCTGCTGCATGCAGCTTGCCTTTTTTATACACTGTGTTCTCAGCTGCAGCCAATGAAGGGAATCAGGGCCCTTTCCTCCCCGTAAGCCATGTAAGCCATGTAACCCACATCGCTCTCTTCTCTGTTCCTCCCTGTGTGCCCTAGGATGAAGAGGGGGTGGGCCTGGGTCTTCCTCTGAATTCCCTTTCCCTTGCTCTACCTCTCCCCTGCTCTGCCCAGCCCGACTGTGCCCTTCCCCAATTTCCTCCCCAGCCAATGGAGCCACACTCCCACTCCCTGTCAGCTGTTCATCTTCCTCCTCGGATTCTGACAGGGGCATGACAGATCAGACCAGTGAAACTTTGGCCCGGTTGACTTGATACAAAGAGGAAAGATCAGGTCAGTGTAGCTTCTGCCCAGTCTACCCAATTAGGCCAGTGTGGCTTCATCCTGGTCTACTCAACGTCAGCAGTTTGAGCAGTTGTTAAGTGAACCTGGCTTCCCCATTAACTTTGCTTGTCAGAAGGACCCAAAGATGTTCATATGACCCTTGGACACTCCAACCGTCATAAATATGAACCGGTTGTGTCAAGCATCTGAATGTAAACCATAAGACTGTGGAGATGCTGTGGAGATGCTGAAAAATGGTCATAAGTCACTTTTTTTCAGTGTTGTTGTAACTTTGAATGGTCACTAAATGAACTATTGTAAGTTGAAGACTACCTGTATTGCCATGTCCACTATACCAGAGTGCAACAAAATCTTGTAAAAGAATGAAATATATACTTTTTTTGAAAATTCCTGTAACAAAAGGTACATTACTATCCCTATTGTTTCAGGCATAATAGCAATAGTACTTAGACTTATATACCGCTTTACAATGCTTTACGGCCCCCTCTAAGTGGTTTTATAGAGTCAGCATATTGCTGTTGTGGTTAGCCGGCAGCAGGTGCAGATGGCTGAGGAGAGCAAGGACTCTGATGAAGGTCCAGGACCATCAGGGAGTGGACTGCTGCCTACAGAGATTGTGGGGGCTGGCAGCAGTGACGAGGAGGTTCCTGAGGAGCCTGAGCCAAGTGCACATGCATGAAGGATTACTCAGAGGAAAGAACAATTACAGCAGCACGGGTGACTCGGGAGTAAGGCTGCAAGGTAATGGCCCCTCCCTCAAGAGGATAAAAGCCAGGTTTGAAAAAAGCATTCTTTGCAGACAGCAAAGAAGCTCTGAAACTCAACTGGTGGACATCTTAGTTCGTGAATCTTGTAAATTAGTTCTTATCTCTGGGTTTTTGGCAGCCTTGACAAACAACTTGGCAAGGCTCTTTCTTGTCGAAGATAATTGTCGGAAAGCAGCCTTTTATCTGTAAAGGAACAGCATTCATGATTAAACCTTGAAAGGTGGGGGCTGCTGCCTTTGTCTGTGTTTGCTCTTTGGGAACCTGGTTTGGGTCAGAACAATTGCCCGCAACAATCTGGATTCTCATTTTACCCACCTCGGAAGAATGGAAGGCTGAGTCAACCTTGAGCCTGGTGGGATTCAAACTGCCAAATTTCAGGCAGCCGGCAGGCAGTGGAAGTAGCCTGCAGTACTGCACTCTAACCACTGCACCACCGAGGCTCTAATACTGAAAGAGAATGTAATATATTTTATAACTTGGAAGAAAAGTGGGGGGGAGATCTAACAATTACTTTTGCAATGATCTTTCCTGTTTGGGTAATTGTAGATTTAATCAATCATATTTGGGCAGCAAACATTTGAACAACCACTAGATAACAGCAGAGATACAAAAATACAGCAACAAAAAAACCTCTAACCCTTTGCTACCATCTGGTGGTTGTATGTGGTAGGACTTTGATACTAAAGTCAGAATAGAACACATATCAATCTAACTTAACACAATGAATTTTTGTTTCTTTTTTTCCTGCAAAGCAGCTGGAAATGGCAAAACACCCTTAAAAATAAATCCTGTCTGTTTTCTCCTACAGGATCTCTGAAATATACAATTTAAAAACTTTCCAGAACCAGACAAGTCTTTGTTGACACCATAAAGGGCATTGCTTTTAAAGATTACTCAGAGTGTTATATATCTGATAAACTTCTGATACCATGAAGATATAACCCAAAGCTTTTTGTTCTTTGCAGAAATTAGTTTCTTTAAAGACATACACACTTGCATGTTTCTCTTTTGCTTGGTTACAAAATGTTAACATTAAACATCCTACACAGCCTCTTTCTTGATGCAAATTGAAATGTCAGAAATAACCAGACTACCAGCAAGCTATAACTGAACAAAGTGGAGATACTAGTAGATTCTACATACTTTTGCCACTGCAAAGTTTTAGGCTTTGGATACAGCGGTATTGTAGGAAGAAAAATCCAATCCAGTTCCAAAAAGACGTTGGAAAGAAGGACTCTGTTTATTGATGAGCTAAACCGGCAACAGCATGTAGTTCTGGGACAGCTGACAAATTGGTTTGATGAATACGTGGCTTTTCATAGGTTCTGAGATGTTGGAGGGGATTGTTCAAAGATGCTGTAGAGGGTTATGCACAGCCATTATATACTGTTAATAATTGGGAGGGTTTTCTATTGTTTTTAACACCCTCCTTCTCTCTGTTGCCTTTTTCCTGGCATTTCTGGGTGAGCTCTCCAGCAATCAAAATAACGTTTGCTAACCCACATAAATTGGGACTCCGAAACTCCAGGAAGTCATCAGGTTTTCCAAGGATATCCACAATTTCTGCAGAATGGGATTCGTGCTGAATTCTCCTCTCTAAGATGAAGCACGAACATGGTTTGGCTAAGTTATGGCTGATTTCAAGCAGCAAAGCAGGAGATGCTCCTGAAGTTTCACAGTCCAGGTTTGCAACATGATGATAATGGGGAACCTACTCCTCACCAATTCCTGCCATTAGATGCCACAAGAGTGATCCTTCAAAGCTGGACTGGGATCTAATGGGAGCCAGGAGCAAATTTCATTGGAGAGATGTAGCACTGCCTCTAACCCTGCCGGTGTTGAATATTGGTCAGAAGAAGAAGAGAAAGGTGAAATATAATTCATCTTAGAGTCTGCTGCACAGGAACAATTTGTTTTCCATGGTTTTTCTTCCCTATAAAAAACATCCAAAATCTCTCTCTCTCCCCCTTCCTTCCTTCCTTCCCTCCCTCTTTGTCTCTTTCTTTCTTTCTTTCTTTCTTTCTCTCTTTCTCCCTCCCTTCCCCTCCCTCCCTCCTTTTTTTCTTTCTTTCTTCCTCCTCCCTCTTTCTTTCTTCTCTCCATCTCTCTTTCCCTCCCTTCCCTCCCCCTCTTCTTCCTTCCTTCCTTCCTTCCTTCCTTCCTTCCTTCCTTCCTTCCTTCCTTCCTTTCACTTACTTTCTTTCTCCTCTCTTTCTCCTCTCTCTTTTTCCCTCCCTTCCCTCCCTTTCTTTCTTTTCTTTCTTTCTTCTCTCTCTTTCTTCCTCCCTTCCCTCCCTCCCTCTTTTTTCTTCCTTCCTTCCTTCCTTCCTTCCTTCCTTCCTTCCTTCCTTCCTTCCTTCCTTCCTTCCTTCCTTCCTTCCTCCCTCCCTTTCTTCCTTCCTTCCTTTCTTCTCTCTCTTTCTCCATCACTCCCTCTCCCTCTTCTTATCCCTCCTCATAAATCATAATGATCACAAAGCTGGTCACCACACGATGGGCCTGCTTTTACAACCTTTTTTGTGACAATCAGTAAGTGGTCATTAAGTGGTTTTTGATGAAAACATAAATCATGGGCAGATAACCACAGGATACTGCAAACCACCATAAAAGTGGACTGGTTGATGAGCACCGGAAATATGTTTATGTGAATGTGTGGGAGGGCCCAGCCTTGGATATTTAAACAGTGTCATAAAAACCCTTTGGGGGAGTCTGTCATAAATTTGAATGATCGTTAAGCAATTGGTCATGTCAATATCTATCTATCTATCTATCTATCTATCTATCTATCTATCTATCCATCCATCCATCCATCCATCTATCATCTATCTATCATATCTCTCACACACACTGCTCTGTGGTGTCATAGTGGTTAGAATGCCATACTATAGGCTACTTCTGCTGACTGCCAGCAGTTTGGGAGTTTGGGACTCACTGGCTCAAGGTTGACTCAGCCTTCCATCCTTCCGAGGTAGGTAAAATGAGGACCCAGATTGTTGAGGGCAACAGGCTGACTCTGTAAACTGCTGTCAACTCATGAAACATAGTGTGGCTCGAGGCTCATGATTTAATTAGAGTAACTGCCGGAATCCTGACAACTGCTTAGAGAGGGCTGTAAAGCACTGTTAAGCATTATAAAGTTGTATATAAGTCTAAGTGCTATTGTTATTATTGCTATCTATCATCTCTATCATCTCTATCATCTATCTATCTATCTATCTATCTATCTATCTATCTATCTATCTATCTATCTATCTATCTATCTATCTATCTATCATCTATCTATTTCTCTCTATCTGTCTGTCTATCTATCTATCTATCTGTCTGTCTGTCTGTCTGTCTGTCTGTCTATCTGTCTATCTGTCTATCTGTCTATCTGTCTATCGATCTATCGATCTATCTAACTATCGATCAATCGATCGATTGATCGATCTACCCATCATCTCTTCTATATTGATCAAGGAGCACAGGGGCTCCTGAGGCTAGAACACTGGGCTTATGATCGGTAATCTCCTGTTTGAAACCTGTTGTTGCCTCAGGGCAGATTGAGTTCCCATCAGACGCTCCAGCTCCCACCAATCCAGCAGTTCAAGAGTCGGCAACTGCAGGTAGATTAATTGGTAATTAATCTAAGTAGTGGGTACTACTTTGGCAGGCAACTTCATCGGGATGTGAGAGGAGCCCCCAACTGGGAGTCCCGTGAGCAATGGTAATGTCACCAGCAAACCTTTTCACCAGAAAAGCACTTTGATGGTTTTCAAGAAGATACTGGACAGCCACTTGTCCAAAATGGTATAGGGTCTCCTGTTTGAGCAAAGGGTTGGACTAGCAGACCTCTGAGGTCCCTTCCAACTTTAAATCTGTTATTCTGATGCTCTTGTTTTAAACATATTGAAACCAAATGACCCTGATATTTGAGCAGATTTTTTTTTTTAACTCAGCAATGAAAATCTGATTTGATTTTCTAAAAATTACATCCACATTTCTCAGAAGTCCTATCTTAACAGAAGCCTCTATTATAAGCCAGGGGTTCTTACGGCCTCAATTTGGTTGGGAGCTTACCATGACTGGTTATTCAATCTTCCCATGGACCTATATAATTAAAATCAGGCAATACAATTTATTAAATAACATTTAAGGCACCTGGTGTATGGGGCAATCAAGTAACAAGCCAACTGGTTGGCAATTTATGGGCAATTTAATCCAAAGAATATTGAAGTCTGATTATTGACATCCAACAGTGGAGCCCCAGTTAATCAACGGTGAACATTTAGCACCTTATTAAGTCCACAGAGGGGGGAAAAGGCAAGGGGCAGAGAAAATAGCACTTTCCATACAATGGGAGAAAGTTGGAGAGCCATTGAAAGAAGCAGAACCGAAAATGGAAGAAGTTTTAAGAGACCTTTTCATTTCATGCAGCGTTCAGCTACAGAAAGAGAAAGAGGAACGAGAAAAATAGAGACTCTCTCCACAATAAAGGAAACCAGCATTTTTTAAAAGGCTTCCTACAGGAGCCAAGAAAGAAGAACATTTATAAGAGGTAGCATTCACACACCAAACACAAGCTCTTTTTTCTTTTTTTCATCGACATTACTTCATCTGGGAATGGAAATAGAATAGAGAGGAAGTTTCTGGAAGGAAGAGAGAGAGAGAGAGAGAGAAATCCAAGGAAGGTTTGTCCAGGGCCAAATAGAAACAACTGTGGAGATTTTCAATCGTCCAGGCTATAGATGTCCTAAAGGTGTTGTTGTTGTTTTTTTTAAAGGTAACTGGACTTTTCTTTGGTTTTTTTTTTCTTGAGAATGTTTTGCTTCTCTCCGAAGAAGCTTCTTCAGTTCTGACTGAAGGGTGAGGAATGGAAGGATTTCTATCCCTTGCAGTCATCTGGTCATTAGCACTCTTTTTGGGAATTGTTGAGGCTGCTTGGAGGTTTAACTAGGCCCTCAGGGTCACCTGAATAGTACAAATGGGTAAGGAATGTTGATTTTCGGAAGGGAACAAAACCAAGAAGGTCCAGGTGTGTTTTGGAAAAGCACCTTTGGGACAACCAAATAGAAAGGCTCCATGATGACTCCAGGTTGGAGGGGATCAAGAGGAGGAGACAGGTAGGTCTTCATCCCTTGCTTGCAAGAACTCTGGAAGTATCTGGTTGGCCACTATAAGAAACAAAATACTAGATGAAGATGATGATATTTAGGAACCACCCAACTCCAAAATGACTCTGAGTGGATTAAGAGCAAGATCATGAACGCATTTTGGTGAGAGAAAAGGGGATGGGCTCCAGCATGGGTCAGAAAGATCAGAAGACTGAACTCTTAGTCTTGGAAGTGTTGTGGCCTGTCGGCCACCAGCCCCTCCAGCAGCCAAATTAGAGGAGGAGGAGGAGGAGGAGGAGGAGGAGGAGGAGGAGGAGGAGGCGTGGGAGTCAGGGTCAGCATTAGGGCAACCTGGGCGCTCCGAGTGGGGAGAGGGAATGGAGCTGGAAGAGAGAGAGAGAGAGAGAGAGAAAGAGAGAGAGAGAGAGAGATGGAGCCTGGGCCATCTGTCAGCCCTCAGATGGAGAGTCAACAGCCTCCAGGTCTGCAGGTGGCTGATGAGAAAGAGGAGGAACAGCTGGGTCCAGTGCCTGATCCTCTGATGCATAGAGGAGAGGAGAGCAGTGGAAATCTATGGGCTGGTCCTTGGGAAGAAAGAGCCACCACTGCTAGAGAGGCCACACCCTAGCTCTGGGGATAAAAGGCAGCGGGCAGAGATGAATAGGTGTGGCAAACAACCATCCATCTTCCAGCCAACTGGACTTATTAGCCTGCGAGAGAAACTTTTTGCCAGGGTTGCCGGCATTCCTAATAAAGGAATCTTTATTCAGAGTTTTTGCAGCGTTAATTCAGCTCCAGAAAAATAAACACCGATGGCTGATGCTTCGTTGAATGTCTTTATAAACATATAAAGTAAATTTTACAATACCAGTTGTAGATTTCTCCAACATGGAGCAAACTCAGACAGAAATATGTCGCAAGTAACTTCAGTAGCAACTCAGGAGCTCAGAAACAGACCTCAGTTTCACTTTAGTTCAGCAGGCAAGCAAGACACACAGCAGAGGAGAGAAGCAGTTTCATTTTCAATAGACAGACTCTGAGCTTAACATAACTTCAGAGCTGCAGAGCTTAATATAGAGCCACGCCTAGGCTACTTTTAGTTTCAGTTTCCAAACAGTCCTCATTGGCTGACTTAGTTGCCATGCCTATTCATTGGCTGACCTTGTTACCGTGCTCTGTTCCAGTTCATGAATATACTCTGACAACCTTTTGAGTTCACGTCAGACGGTTTGTCGTGTTTGAGGAGCTGGGTCAGAACAGGTAATCGATCCAGATTGGATCCTACAACATTATCTTGGGAGACATCTATTTGCCTTCATTCATGAATGTACCATTTATTTTATGGGAAGGCACTTCAGAGGGCTGGTCACCTCAAAACTGGACCGCTGCAACGTGCGCTTCATGGGGTTGCCCTTGAAGATTATCCAGAACCTACAGCTGGTTGAAAATGTAGCAGCCTAGGTAATAATGAGCCCTTTTCATTATGTCTGTGTGTCCCTGTTGCTATGTGAACTGTGTTGGTTTGCTAGTGATGCAACTTAAGATACTGGTTGTTACTTATAAAGCTCTTTATGGCATAGGGTCTGGTTATCTTAGAGCATTGGTGTTGGCCTACACCATTATTCTTATAGTCTACTTGTTGTTCAGTTGCTAAGCTGTGTCCAACTCTTCACGACCCATGGACCACACCATGCCAGCCCCCGCTGTCATCCACTATCTCCCAGAGTCTACCTAAATTCGTGTTCATTGGGTCAATGATGCTATCTAAACATCTCACCCTCTACTATCCTCCTTCTCCTTTTGCCTTCCATCTTTCTCCAGCATCCGTATCTTTTCCAGTGAGTCTTCTTTCCTCACTTGGTGGCCAGAGTATCTGAGTTTCAGCTTCAGGATCTGTCCTTCCAATTTGCTTCCAATCCAACTAAACAGCGAGTTGTGATTTCTGGCAAAAATTCTCTTAGTATCCTAGTCAAGCATATATATTTTTTCTGGTTTAAGGTGTGATCAACTAGGCCTGAATGACTGACGTTCCATGGCAATTGTGTGGTAAATATATTTCCAATGCTCTGTTTGTTCAAGGGGATGTGAGAATGACTTTGGAAAGGGAGAGAGGAAGAGATACTGCCTGGGGAAAGATGTCGAGACTCTAGAAAAAGTGCAGAGAAGAGCAACCAGGATGACTGGGGACTGGAGACTAAAACATATGAAGAACGATTGCAGGAACTGGCATGGTTAGTCTAGTAAAGAGAAGGACCCGGGGAGACATGACAGCAGCCTTCCAATATTTGAGGGGCTGTCACAGAGAGGAGGGGGTTAAGCTATTTTCCAAAGCACCTGAAGGCCAGACAAGGAATAATGGATGGAAACTGACCAAGGAGAGATTTAACCTAGAAATAAGGAGAAACTTTCTGACATGAGGACAATCAACCTATGGAACAGCTTTGCCTTCAGAAGTTGTGGGAGTGCCATCACTTGAAGAAACTGGACTGCCATTTGTCAGAAATGGGGTAGGGTCTTCTGCTTGGGTGGAGGGTTGGACTAGGTAACCTACAAAGTCCCTTCCAACTTTCATTATCTGCTATCTGTATAATCAATTCTCTCTGGGAATAATCAAATAAAAAGAGGAAGGACCTAGAATTGAGTAAGAGGCAGAAATTTAGAAACAAAATCTCTCCTAACTTCATGATGATGGTGTTAATCCATTTAGTCGTGTCCAACTCTTGGTGAGTCTATGGGCCAGGTCTCTCCACATCATCCAATCTTGCACTGCTTCTTTGAGTTGTCCTATGCTCTGGTTTAAGCTTTGGTGGAGTTCTTTGATGGCCTAGTTTACTTTTACCACTAAGTCTTCCAAACATAACTCCTTTCTCCAGTGAATTGCCCCGCATGACATGGCCAAAGTAAGTGAGACACAGTTGTGCAATTTTGCCTTCCAATGACATGCCTGGTGTTATGTGCTCCAGTAGTTGTTTGTTAGTCACCTTTGCTGTCCAAGAAATATGCTGGCACCTTCTCTTGCCTTAACTTATAGCAACAGCCCTTAAACTTATATACTGCTTTGTAGTGCTTTACCCAGAT
>NW_020769741.1:47934-60010 GCF_900518735.1 Pseudonaja textilis | reverse complement strand
AGGGAGCCGAATTTCGTTTGACGTCTTCTAAATCATTGCCCATTTGTTGACACACTGTTGCCTCGGTGGCAACAGAAGGAACAGTTCAAAGCAGTTGTCAGAGAAATGTACAATCTTCCCAGGAGTAGAGAAGACAAGGAGAAACAATATATATATATATATATATATATACACTGTCTTGCTTTGTTTTATGGATTTTTCCTTTTCTTCTCCAAAACAAAGAAATTTGAAAATAACCCAGTTTATAAACCGGTATTTATTATGTACAAAAGCTTTGTTTTCAGTGAAAGATTTGCTTTATTATCTAATGATCAGACTGTACCCGTGAAGCTCTGTTTTCTTTTAAGTCTACTGTATACTCTACGGTACTTCAGGTTTGGAGTGTATAGGGAATCTTAGTTTAGCAACTACACTACGGCCGCGAAGCAGAAAATGACATGATGGTAACAGGCTCATAACAGTCACTTCCCATTTGGTTGTTAAGCAAATCATCATGGTCATTAAGCAAAACACCACATGACCGCAACTTGCAATTTCACTTCTGCTTTTTTCCCATTCACTCTGATTACAGATTAACAGAGTTGGAAGGGACCTTGTAGGTCATCTAGTCCAACCCCCCACCCAAGCAGGAGACCCTACACCATTTCTGACAGATGACAGTACAATCTCTTCTTGAAAGCCTCCAGTGATGGCGCTCCCACAACTTCCAAAGGCAACTTCTGTTCCATGGGTTGATTGTTCTCACTGTCACAAAATTTCTCCTTATTTCCAGGTTGAATCTCTCCTTGTTCAGTTTCCATCCATTTTTCAGTTACCACCTGCTTGTTGCAAGCCAGTTGCTAAGCACGCAAATGGCAATCACCTAACCACAGGAGGCTATTGCAGTTATAAATGAGAGGACTGGGTGCAAAGTTGGAGTTTACACTCTTGTAACCTTGAGCAGTCACTAAACAGGACTGTTAGTAAGCAAGAAATGCCTGCTTGTGGCCAAAAAACCCCCACCCTGGAATTCAAGAAATTGTGCGATTTCAGGTTGTTTGGGGGAAGTCTGTGTGATGCAGGGTTTCGTCACACAGACAGTACTTAACTATAGGTCAGCAACAAAAGCCAGCCAGTCAAACAGTCCAAAGTCAGACCATGGCTCAGAAATATCTGAATAAACAATATTCAGACTAATTTGTATCTCGTTAAAAAAATGTATTTAAAGATCTAAGTTCGGACCGACGAGCCCAATTCAAAACACACTGATGATGTCTCCTCAAATGGTGATGAAACCTTTGCAACCGAACTGCCAAACTCGGGAGCTCAAACCAACAGCCTAATTAACCAACCGGAGCGACTAATATTCAAACGTATGTCTTTGATCTTTTTGCTCTGGAGAAAAAATAGGTTGGACTGGACACTGGGACACTAAAGACAGACTGCCTCCCCTATTCTCTCAGTTCTTAATGATGAAATTTAGCTCAGCTCTCTCTCTCTCTCTTGAAACGGTTGGGAACTTTGACGTGACAAAATAACAACTGGAGCCGGAACAGCAGGAATCCAAGGGATGATGTATGAATTCAACCTGTTCTACCCACAGCCCTAAAGTGTAGGTATGAATTTTAACATCCCTTCGCACAGTAAGGAAGCAACGGAGGCCTTTGAAAAATGCCAAGCCAGCAAAATTTCTTTCAAAGGAAGAAATCATTGCAAAAAAAGGAAGAGGCTGGAACACCCCAGAACACCTGCGGCTCCCCTTCCCTCTTACAAATGTGGTGACTTGACAAGCAGGGAACCAGGTGTGGCTTGGTGCGAACAAAGATGGCATATTCCAAGCATGGTGGTACCGAGGCATTATGAAGTGGCCTTGCTAGTTGGAATACTGCATCCAGTTTTGGTCACCACAAGGTAAAAAAGATGTCGAGACTCTAGAAACCGTGCAGAGAAGAACAACATAGAGGATTAAGGGGCTGCAGCAGTGGGGGGATTCAATTTTTTTTTGCTACCGGTTCTGTGGGCGTGGAGTGGTGGGCGTGGCACGGGAAGGTTACTACAAAATCCCCATTCCCTCCCCACCCCACTAACCTACTTTCCAGCTCCGTTCTCCTGGGCAGGGCAGCCAAAGAAGACTCAGCTGGGACTCAATGGGAGGCGGAGAATAGATGGGGCTGGCGGGGCGAGTCAGAGGTGGGATTTGCCAGTTCTCTGAACTACTCAAAATTTCCTCTTCCGGTTCTCCAGAACTGGTCAGAACCTGCTGAATACTGCCTCTGGGCTGGAGGCTAAAACGTATGAAGAATGGTTGCTTGAATTAGGTATGTTGAGTTTTAATGAAAAGAAGGACCGGGGGTGACATGATAACAGTGTTCCAATATCTGAAGGACTACCACAGAGAAGAGGGGGTCAACAAAACACTTGAACGTAGGACCAATGGGTGGAAACTAACAAAGGAGAGAAGTCATCTAGAACTAAGGAGAATCATGACAGAACATTTAACCAGTGGAACAACTTGCTTCCGGAAGTTGTAAATGCTTCAAGACTGGAAGTTTTAAAGAAGAGATTGGACAGCCATTTGTCTGAAATGCTATAAGGTTTCCTGCCTGAGCAGGAATTGGGCTAGAAGACCTCCAGGGTCCCTTCCAACTCTGTTATTCCTTTAAACATAACAATTGCATCACCTAGTTAGAGAAATTCTGGTCCCAATAGAGATGGTTAGTCAAGGGGGCTGGTCTAGAAGACCTCCAAGTTCCATCCCTATGATTCTATGACAACCTGCAAGTCATGCACTGCAGCTTACGGTTATCACAAGAGAGCAAAGACTAGCTATAGTTCTCTTTAGTTAAAAAAAGAAAAACAACAAGGATAAATCTCACATTGAGGTATTACGATGGGACATTTGTTCAAGTAAATACACACTAGATCCCTCTGGACATTATTGACAGCAGACATAATTCAACACTCTGAAAACATCTCACCTTGTGCTTGTCCTGTTTTGGCAAGTGTCACGATGTACATTCTGGTTCAAGCAATTTTCAGGGCACAAGACAGACATAAAAGTCGTTAAAGCAAGGGGAAAATGCGGGGGAAATGTTGTAAGAGCAGCACGAATGGAATTAAAGGCAATTATTAGCCGCAGAATTCAAAGCGATTCCAAGAAACGCAGTAAAACGAAACACCGGGGATAGTAAACCTATTAAAAGTGGTAATGTTGGAAGAAAAAAGTGGTCTAGTTCCAAGCTGGAAGAAAGACACTGAAAATCAAATGGAAGCAAGCTGCATTTTGGAAAGGAGGTCTCTGTTTATTTAGTAGCCAGAAGCCTCAGTGACAGCATCATGTTTCTGGAGTGGCTGACAAAATGGAGTAGAGAGTAGGTGAGCTTTTATAGATTCTTTGGGGCCTCACGATTGAGATGCCTGTTCCTATGCAAGAACATGTCCTTTAATATTCTAATGGCTGTTGCCAGATTCCTGTGGGGTCATGTAAGGGTCACGGCTGGCTCTACAGGCAAAAGGAGAAATGCAAATCCTAGATGTTTGTGTGAACTAATCTTGTCAGCTTTGGCTTGCCTAATTGTGCTGCTTATTTGGAGTTTCTGTTTTCCCTTTGCTTATGAACAGAATGGCCTGATCTTTCTGAATGCACATGAAATCTACTAAAGATTGGCCTCTTCGTGCTTCTGTTTAAGGCTGTTTTCCTACAGCTGGAAGGCTGGGGCTGCTTTCTATCTTTAAGGAAATGTCTCTCCTCTTCTTTCTTTGGGAGAAATATTCTATTCTGCCTCTTTTTAATATTAAGAATAAAGAATATTTTATTCTGGGGAAGGGGAGGCTTCCTACAGTATAACCCAGTGTTTCTCGACCTTGACAGCTTGTAGATGTGTAGACTTCAACTCCCAGAATTTCCCAGCCAGCTGTGCTGACTGGAGAATCCCAGGGGTTGAAGTCCGTATATCTTCAAGCTGCTGAAGTTGAAAAACACTGGTGTAATCAATATTGATTGATTCATTTTTTAGTGAACATGTTAAAGAGTACACATTTAATCAGAATAGAGCTGGAAGGGAGGCATGGAGGTCTTCTGATCCAACCCACTGCTGGAGCAGGAGATCCTATACCAGAAGCCATGCCCACTCCTGGTTTAAGGAAGGGGGGAAAAGTCCCGATATGTCACGTGACACTGCTGTGATGATGTGAACTTGACACCCCTGCCCTATACCATTTCAGACAAGTGAGTATCCAATCTCTTCTTAAAAACCTCCAGTGATGAAGCTATTGTGGCCCGCCAGCAGCCAGTGGAGCTGGCAGCAGATTTGGATAATGAGGAGGAACATGGGATAGTCCTGAAGTCTGGGGAAGGCTCTGACAAATGCTCTGCATCGGAGGCAGAGATGGGGCCAGGGCCATCTAACAATTACCAACTGCCTTTGGAGTCGGACATCAGTGAGGCAGAAGAACAGCTGGAGCCTGTTCCCGATGTGTGCATGTACAGAGCTGCCAGGAGAAGGGAACAGTTAAGAAACAAGGGTCAACCTGGGAGTAAAGCCACAGGGGGATGGTGAATGGACCAGCCCATAGGGAATAAAAGAGGAGCGAAAGGGGAGTGGGGGTTTTGCAGGAGACAATTAGTTCATTTGGGTGAAGATCTTGTTCCTGCATTCTTGCCACGTTTTGTCTGCTACAGTGTGGCATCTGAAAGATATCGGCCTGACAACTCTCCAAGCCTGATAAAGGTCTGTAATTGAAAGATTGTTTGCCGGGACTTTGATGGAAAGGAATTCACTGTAAACTAAATAAAGGGGGTTTATCGGTACGAGGAATTGGCTTTGTGCTGTTGGGAAAGCCTAGATCAGAACAGTAGCATGTACGACTTCTGAAGGCAAACTGTCCCACTGATTAATTGTCCTCACTGTTAGGAAGTTTCTCCTGAATTCCAGAAATTCCAGAAACTGGAAGAAATTCCTGTCATATGGTAGGAATATGAATTCCAATTTCTTCATAAAGGAAAGCAGACGGGGGTTTGAAAAACTTTGGGAAGGAAAGCCAAGTTAATTGATCCATCAATCTCAGGGCAGGAATTTGATTGCATGGATGAATTTTTTCTTAATTGAAATCATGTCTATGAGATACTGGAAGCAGAGGTGGGGATTCAGCAGGTTCTGACCAGTTCTGGAGAACCAGTAGCGGAAAATTTGAGTAGTTTGGAGAACCGGTAAATACTACCTCTGGTTGGTCCCGCTCCCATCTCTTCTCTGCCTCCCGAGTCCCAGCTGATTGGCTGGGTCTTCTTTGGTTGCCCTGCACAGGAGAACGGAGCTGGAAAGCAGGTTAGTGGGGTGGGGAGGGAATGGAGATTTTGCAGTAACCTTCCCCTGCCACGCCCACCAAGCCACACTCACAGAATCGGTAGTAAAATTTTTTGAATCCCACCACTGACTGGAAGGTCCTCACACTTACAACCATCACAGCATCCTAGGATCCCTTGATCAAAATTTGGGCGTTTGCAACTGGCATGTATTTGCAACCGATGCAGTATCCCAGGGATGCCCCCCTGTGATGGCCTTTTATGACCTTCCTAAGTAGTTTCCAACAAGCAAAGCCAATAGGGGAAATGGGATCCACTTAACAACCATGTGGTTTATTTAACAACGGCGGTTTAACAGCTTTTTTCCCCTTATCTTTCATTTGCCATTTCTTTCGCTAACTCGTTCATACATCTTTCCAGAAAGTTGCCCGCTGTTGCTTACTGCAAAAATGTACAGCCTAATTGATATATATGGGGGGAAAAGATAGAAAATACAGGTGGTCCTCAACTTATGGCTAAGACAGAGAATACAGGTAGTTCTCATCTCATTCCCATTGCTCTCAATGGCACAATGGCTTGTTTTAAACGTAGGCCATCATGTGCCATTTCACCAATGGCCTTAACTATAGTCAAAGGAATGCTACAGAGGTGAGACAGCTGCCCAACACATCACAAACACAGTTTTTAAAGGCTTCGAAGAAAAGACACTGATTTTTAGCAAAAAAAACCAAAAACCAAACCCAAACAAACCACTTTTAACATCTCCATTTGATGGCCATTAAAGACCTGAACAATTTGCTCTGTAATATATGCACCATCAAACCTGAGTTAGCTATCAAGTAGCCCGCGCAGAGATCTAAAGGCATCCTACTTCAAAGAACAGCTGTCGTGGACGGTGGTTAGCATTATTTATATTTTATCCAGAATTAAAGCAGGACATCGAACGACGGGCGTGCTTGGAAAATAATAGCGCAGAGATATCTTAGAAAGGTTTTTTTTTAAGCCCACCTTGACTCGAAGACCTGCCTTATAGCGCGAGAGTTAAATTATTCCCCTCCTTCTCAGAGGCAGCTACTTCCAGGTAATTGCAGCATTAACTTTTACTAGGGATGCATAGAGACTACTTAAAGGGAGTTTGAAAGCCCAGTCTGGAAATCCCTGGCAAAAATCCAGTTCAGAAGGGCTGCTCTGAGCATAATCCAATCCAGTTCTATGCCAAGATGCAAAGGGGGATTCAGAAAAACAAGGACGGGGCTGTTAACTAACATGAACAAACAAACACCCCACCTTTTACAGAATGCAATGTGTATAGCGGTGCCCAGGGAGGAAACAAAGATGATTTGCGACGGTAGAAATGTAGGAAAGAGGAATAATGAACATTGCTAGGGAAAAGGTAAGGATTTCCCCTATTTAATCATGTCTGACTCTAGGGGGCATTGTTCATCTCTGTTTCTTAACTGAGGGAGCCAGCGCCGTCCAAAGACTCTTCCATGGTCATGTGGCCAGCATAACTATGTGCCAAACGTGCACGGAACACTGTTACCTTCCCACCGAAGTGGTACCTATTTATCTACTCACATTTGCCCACTTTAGAACTGTTAGGTGGGCAGGAGCTGGAGCTCACCCCATCCCACAATACTTGGGTCTCAAACCTGGACTGTTCGGCTTTCCAGCTGACAATCTCATCATCTTTAATCACTGTTGTGCCCCTTCTCCAACATGCTTAAATTAAGCTATAAAATAAACATATTAAAATGATTTGCCTGAGCTCCGCTTGTGACTCAGGGCGTGGTGCAAAGGCAACACAGTCACATAAGTAAGAAAAGTCCCTTTAATACCTCCAACTTTGCCCCCGAAGTCCAGTTACCTTTGGCTGGAGAAAAAACTCTCCCAAGAACAGTCTTTAAGTGGAAGAAATTCAGTCTGAAAACAAAGTACATATAAACTGTAAATAAAAATCCACACAAACCGCACTGCAGCAATTAACTGTACAGAGCAGGAAAAGGAATTGCAGACTTCAAAGGCCAACAAAACACACACAGTTGGGAAGATGCCAGGAACCCAGATAAGTCTCGACAATAAAATATAACTCACAATTTGCTTTCAACAAGTTGCTGGGCACAAACTCCCTTTTTAAACACTGTGTTCCCAGCTGCAGCTAATGAAGGGAATCAGGGCCCTTTCCTCCCCTGTAAGCCATGCAACACATGTTGCTCCCTTCTCTGTTCCTCCCTGTGTGCCCTAGGATGAAGAGAGGGTGGGCCTGGGTCTTTCTCTGAATTCCCTCTCCCTTGCTCTACCTCTCCCCTGCTCTGCCCAGCTGGACTTTGCCCTTCCCCAGTTTCTTCCACAACCAACGGAGCCACACTCCCACTCCCTGTCAGCTGCTCAGCCTACACTTTCAAATCAGAATCCGACAGGGGCATGACATCCACCATGATATAGGTATTCCTCGACTTATGATAACAATTAGGACCAGAATTTCCAACTCTAAGCAAAGACCTTGTTAAATGAGTCAGGCCCAATTTTATGAACTTTTGGTCATGGTTGTTAAGTGAATCATTGCAATTGTTAAGCAAATCATGTAGTTGTTAAGCGAATCCAGCTTCCCCTGCTGACATTGCTTATCGGAAGCTGTCTGGGTAGGTTGCAAATGGCAATCACATGACCTCAGGATGCTGCAACCGTCATGAATAGGAATCAGTTAACAAGCATCCAAATGTTGACCATGTGATTGTGGGGCTACTGCACCAGTTTTAAGTCTGAAATAATGGTTATAAGTCACTTTATTCGGTGCCTGTTGGGTATATGGATACACCAACTAGGTTTGGGTGACTAAATATATAAACCTAGGTTTAAGTGTTTGCAGCTTTAAGCACAAAAACTGCAATGTAATCTGATAATTAAGGGTGCGGTTGCAAGCAGCAGTAATAAGGCAGTGAGAGAGACGTAACACTCCCTGGTCTCTGGTTACTGATTCCTGGTGTTACTGGTCGCTGGTCTGCTGGTCTCTCTGCTATCTGCTGCCTGCTGTTTACTACTGTTATGAGACGTCTGCTTGTTGGCTACTGTGCAAGATACCATTTCTACTGAACAAAAGGACTGTTTACTTGGTGAGCTGTGCATACTCAGCATTGTCTTTGAGAGAAAGGTATCGGGAGGAGAAGATTTACAAGCAGATAAAGACATTGTATTTACTGTTAATGAACTAGGTAACTGGATGGATATACTGGATAATGACATATGGACTGAATGACACTTCTTAATCTCTGTGTGAATTAAATAACTATTTAAAAACTACAAAGGGTGTTTTTGTCTCCAGTGTGTGTATACTCTTGGGCCCAGCCTCTCTCTCATTTGGATGCCTGGCTTGACTGCTGCTGTGCACTCTGCTTGGGGGTTTGTCCCCAAAACACTAACAGTGCCGTTGTAACTTCATGCTGGCTGGGGGAATTCTGGGAGCTGAAGTCCACAGATAGATACAGATAATCAGAGTTGGAAAGGACCTTGTAGGTCATCTAGTCCAACCCCCTGCCCAAGCGGGAGACCCTACACCATTTCTGACATATGGCAGTCCAGTCTCTTCTTGAAAGTTTCCAGTGATGAAACTCCCACAACTTCTGAAGGCAAAACTATTCCATTGATTAACTGTTCTCACAGTCAGAAAGTTTCTCCTTATTTCTAGATCAAATCTCTCCTTATTCAGTTTCCATCCATTATTCCTTGTCTGGCCTTCAAGTGCTTTAGAAAACAGATTGACCCCTTCCTCTCTGTGGCAGCCCCTCAAATATTGGAAGACTGCTATCCTGTCTCCCTTGGTCCTTCTCTTCATTAGACCAGCCATGCCCAGTTCATAATATGTTTTAGCCTCCTATCCCCTAATCATCCTGGTTGCTCTTCTCTGCACTTTTTATAGAGTCTCAACATCTTTTTTATAGTGTGGTGACCAAAACTGGATGCACTATTCTAGGTGTGATCTTACTAAGGCTTTATAGAGTTGATCTCGATTGTATCCCTTTGTTAAAGCAATTTAAGATTGCATTGGCTTTTTTGGCTACCACCACCACCACATACAGTTGACTCATATTTAGCTGGTTGTCCACTAAGACTCCAAGATCCCTCTCACAGTTACTGCTATTAAGCCTGGTTGCCTAAGTGTAGGACTTTACTTTTCTCTACATCGAATTTCATTTTGTTAGATCGCGCCCAGTGTTCAAGTCTATCAAGATCCATCTGGATCTTGAGCCTATCTTCTTGGGTGTTAGTAAGCTATTTCTGTCAACTTAGTATCACCTGCAAATTTGGTAAGTTCCCCTTCTATTCCCTCATCTAAGTCATCACAGGTCCCACAGTGACCCTTCTTCTAGAACAGGGGCCTCCAACCTTCGCAACTTCAAGATTTGTCGACTTGGGGGAATTCTGGGAGCTGAAGTCCACAGATGGATACACATACAGATTAAAAGATTTGGAAGGGACCTTGTAATTCATCTAGTCCATCCCCATTCCCAAGTAGGAGACCCTACACCATTTCTTACAGATGGCAGTCCAGTCTCTTCTTGTGAAGAAGCTCCCACAACTTCTGAAGGCAAAGCTTTGCTGGCTGAGGAACTCTGGGAATTGAAGTCCACAAGTCTTAAAGTTGCCAAGACCCCTGTTCTATCCAGAAGGTGATTTGTGGCATGTAAAATTTGAAATGAAAATTTTGCGCGAGGAATGGCACCGCGTCTGTCTGGTTCTGTGTGTACAGCATTGTGTGAGAGCTGTCTCTGTCTTAACATCTGTCAAATTATGTTGCAGTGAAAGAATTTGCTGCTTCTGCCAAACAAAGCAGAACAACAATCAACTTTTTAATGAATGCTATCAGGAGGAGTAATATTGCCATCAGAAGCCAGCAATGGATTTGATTTTTTTTCCTCGCACCAAGTCAAAGGGGTTTTTAAAACAAGAGACAGAGAAAATGTTAATGTATACAGCAGAAAGGGCTTTAAATAACTATCTGTCATACACAGTTAGACCAGTATCTCCCTTGTGTTAATTATGGAGCAATCAGAAGGTGACACCAAAAAGAATATTTATTGTAGGTTGAAAAGTCAATTATTTGGACTGTATCACTGCAAGCCATGCGGTGCCGCAATTTTAAATCCATCATCTTTGACCAAGAATTGAAGAATGTATGAATAATTACATCTCCCTTCTTTTTCCTGCCTTCCGTGGTCTTACATATTTTAACTGGAACCAACCCTCAAAGCTCAAACATGGCTGGACAATTTGATCATGCCAGCGGGCTGTGTTCATTGAAGTACTGCAGGTGATGTTCCTTGAACCCTAGCAAAATATAGAACCAGTTTGGTCTAGTGTGAGGGTGTCACATTCAAGGCCTGGGCCCCAGATCCCGCCCCACAGGGTACTTCAATCTGTCTAGTAGGGCCACCCTGGAAACAGCGAAGGGACTGGCCCGTAGTGCTTCTACCACTAAAAACATGCGGCCCTCCTGAGTTCCTGGCAGAATGTTGCAGGCAAGGGTGGGCTTCACCAATTTTAGCAACCGGTTCTCTGCCTGGTGGCTGGGTGGGCATGGCCATGGTGGGTGTGGCCTAGTTGGCCTCCTGCACCATGGCGGAGGGCGTTTTTGCCCTTTCAGGGCTCCGGAGGTTTTCGTTGAGTCTCCAGGAGGGTGAAAACGGCCTCCTAGGGCTCCAGAGGCTCTCTAGAAGCTGGAAACGGGCGCATTTCTGGCCTTTCCAAACTTCCGGGAGGCTCATTTTTCATCTCCCTGGGCCTCTGTGCACGTCCTGAACTTACCTGCATCCCAAATGGGCCATGTGGGGACTCCTGGGAGGGGCAGGGGGGGGGGGGGGGGCTGGCCAGGAGTGGGATTTTGGTGGGTTCTCCGAACTGCACAGAATCTTAGCTAGAGGCCCACCTGAACCCCTGCGAACCCGCAGGAGTCCATCCCTGGTTGCAGGAGGCTGTGGCAGCCAAAAACGGAGCTTGGAGTGACATCGAGCTGGCGATGCCTACCCTGGCCACACCCTCCCTGCCCCCCCAAAGGTCAAACACAACCCCAATGCAGTCCTCAATGAAATCGAGTTTGACACCTCTAGTCTAGTGGATAACACACCAGGCTAGATACAGGAGACTGTGAGTTCTAGTCCTGATTTAGGTATGAAGGCCAGTTGGGTGACTTTGGACCAACCTCCAGGAGACAGTGAGTATCACCTTAGGCACGAAAACCAGCTGAGTGACTTTAGTTAAAATTTGGATGCCTGGCAACTGACTTACATTTATGACGGTCGTGGAATACTGGGTCATGTGATCCCCTTCCGCGAACTTCTGACAAGCAAAGTCAATGGGGAAGCCGGATCCCGTTAAGTTGACAATTGCAACGATTCACTTAATATCTGGGGCAAGAATAGTCATAAAATGGGGCAAAACTCACTTAACACCAATGTCTCACTTAGCAACATAAATTTTGGACTCCATTGTGGTCGTACGTCGAAAACTGTCTGCAGCTCTTCGGCTTGCGCAACATGCTGCTATCATGACTCAGTTACCCAATGTACCTAAAGAAAAAAATGAAAATTGAAACAATGACCAACTGTCATGTCAGAGCAACAAATCCCATTTTTGCAATACTAGAACCCCTCAAAGAACTTAGAGGAGCATAGAATATCAGCTGTAAAATATTTTTGTGACATATTAATTGACTCTAGAGAGCCAATTTGGTGTGATGGTTAAGACACCAGGCTAGAAACAACAAAAACAACTTCTTCTTCTTCTTCTTCTTCTTCTTCT
>NW_020769741.1:11768-27320 GCF_900518735.1 Pseudonaja textilis | reverse complement strand
CTTCCTTCCTTCCTTCCTTCCTTCCTTCCTTCCTTCCTTCCTTCCTTGACTAGATGACCTACCAGGTCCCTTCCAACTCTGTTAATCTATCTTCCCTCTTCTTTTCCTTCCTTCTTCCTCCCTCCCTCCCTCCCTCTCCTTCTCTTCCTTTCTTCCCTCCCTCCATTTTTCCTTCCTTCCTCCCTCCTCCCTCCCTTTCTTCATTCTTGTTTCCCTTCCTTCCTTCTTCCTCCCTCCTTCGCCTTCTCTTCCTTCCCTCCCTTCCTTCCTTCCTTCCTCCCTCCCTTCCTTTCTACATTCCTGTTTTCCTTCCTTCTTCCTCCCTTCCTTTCTACATTCCTGTTTTCCTTCCTTCCTCCTCCCTCCCTCCCTTCCTTCTGGTTTCTCTTCCTTCCTTCTTCCTCCCTCCCTCCCTCCCTTCATTCTTTCCTATTTCCCTTCCTTCCTTCCTGGATTGGATGACCTACAAGATCTCTTCCAACTCTGTTAATCTATTATCCTTCCTTCTTCCTCCCTCCCTTCCTTCTCCCTCCCTCCCTTCTTACTGGGAACTGGGATTGCTTTCAATATGATTTTCACATGGATTTTCTTCAGTTTCTCTCACTCGTGCTGCACTCAGCATCAATAGGAAAAGTACATTTTCTGTGACACCTATGATGCCAAGGGCCATTCTTTCCTAGAGAGCAAGCCAGGGCCAGCCTGACAGCAATTGTCATGAATTTAAGCTGGTTGTCAAGTATCCGAACTTTGATCATACAACCATGGGGATATTGTGACAGTTGTAAGTTTAAGGACCAGTCTCAAGTCCCTTTTTTCCAGTGCTGTTGTAACTTCAAATGATAACTTCAAATGAGAAATCACTGTCACTTGGTGATTGGTTCCAAAGTCACCCAGTGGCTTTCATGACTAAGGTATAGGGCTAAAAATTCACTGTCTCCCGGGGATTGTCTGTAAGTCAAGGACTGCCTATAGTCCATGCATAGAATCTCTGCTTTAAAATAAAAATCTCTAGATTTATTGGGATTTTTTTTCTCCCATTCCCTAAAAGCAGTGGGATAATTTGTATTTATTTTTATGCTGAAAGGAGAGCGGGGATTAAACCCCCTTTTTGTGTCAGGGTTCTGACGATTGCCCTCATTAAATCATGAGCTTCGAGCCAAGTTTCAAAAGAATACAAAAGTTTTATTAGGAACAACTTATCCGGCACTAACTCGTATAAAGCCAACTCTGAGACATCTAATTTACTATCACCTCTGAACCTGTTTCCCCCCACCCCCCTGGGTGTGTCATAAATCAGATTCTCCAATGAAACACACGTTCATGGGCTGGGTGTCATCGGTCATGGGCTGGGTGTCATCAATCACACTCTCCAATGAAGGATTTTGGGCGGGCAGAAGATCCAGTAGCCTAGGCTACAATCTCAGCAAGATAAGTGTGGAATGTGCTTTTAGCCTTCATCTGCCACACTGCTCCCTCAGGCCTCCCCCCTTCCTTCTTATGGCACCTCAGAAACAGGCATAGGAAGGATTTGCGAGTTGACACTTTGCTTCATCCTTCTGTCTCAAATCCTCTTTTTTCTTCCTCCTTCTCTTGACACCAGGCGCTCCCTTTTTTACAGGAGAAGATGGGGAATCTGAGGTCAGAATTTTCCTTTCAGAATTATCTCGTGTTTCAATGACCCCAGAGAGAAAATTCTGAGCTCTGTAAGAGACAGAGAGGGACCTGCAGCTTTGGTGTTATATTTAGCCATGTCACGCAGAGTTGATTTAATCATGCGGGAGGCTGTATCAACCTTTTAAATAATAAATAAATAAATTACCGGGCAAAAGGACTAAAAAGAAAAAAAAACCCATCTTAAAATCATCTTTTTAATTTGTACATTTGTACTTTTTTTTTTTTTCCTTTGGAAGGGATGCTTCAGCAGCAAATCCTGCCCAAATTATAAACAGGTGGCTGGCTGAGCTTTCAGGAGACATATTAAGTTTTTTATTTTTAAGCATTTAGCCTGATGTTGATTATCTCTTCAGAGACGTCCTGATTTTTCTAATTCTAAGTTATCAAGATGCCCGTAACCCTGGAGGCAACTCAGCAATGGCAGGACTTTTTTTTTTTAACCCTGCTTGTGTGGATGATGCAAAATGTTCAATTAAAAAGGTAACCTTTTTCTCTCACTCCCCCCATGGACCCAATTATAACTGCATCTCAAAATTGGAGGACAGGGGGTAGATCTTCTGCTTCTTCCTTTCTTGCCCATGATGGTCTTGTCCAGATGCCGACTTGTTAAATCTTTACAAAGTAGGATTACAATAACAGTCCCCTGTTATTATTTTGTCTGCAAAGGTGGGATGGATAGAAATACAGAGCTGAGCTCTTGGGGGTCCAATAATCTGTTCTAGGCAGTCATCCATATTAATTAAAGTCTCACCGATTTATTGGGAATTTTACCCGAAAATTATCGTAAAGAAAAAACATATTTAATCATATACATATTAACAGCAGCTGGAATTGTATTTGCTCAAAATTGGAAAAATGAAAAGATTCCAATAGAGGAAGAGGTGATGGTGAAAATGTTGGAATGTGCAGAAATGAATAGATTAACACTGGCAATTAAAGAACAAGAAGAAACGGAATATTACATGATATGGGATTTATTTTATAAATATTGGGAAAATAAAGTAAGAAGTTAAATGGATATTGTTATAATGATAAGCTATATAAGCTTGAGTGGTTTTTAACATGAATGTAATCATAGTAAGAAATGTATACTAAATATATAAATATTTGCACAAGATATATGTACCCGGTCAACACACTGTATGACTGAAAGATGGATTTGCTGTAAAATAAAAAAAATATTTAATAAAATAAATAAATTAATCTCTCTCCGATGACTGTCCAGGGGTGAGATTTAACTGGTGAAACAACCGGTTCGGTGAGCATGCAGGTGCGCAGCATTTGCAACTCACCTTCTGCTGCAAGACCTGTGTGTAAAACAGCTGATGTGTGGCAATCTGCCGTGCCGTGCAAATCAGCTGAGCTGGAAAACCCCAAAATAAAGCACAGATTAGATCTGGGGCAGGTAGGTGGGCCCAACAGCTGATCGTCGGACCTGCACAAAAAGACCCTGAAGGGGGAGACTCTCTGTAGCAACACAATGCTGTATACTGTACAAGTCAAAAAGAGGGCTGTGAAAATATTTACAGGTCACTCAAATCCTGGACATAAACTGTTTCAACTCCTGCCCTCAAAACGATGCTATGGAGCACTGCACACCAGAATAACTAGACACAAGGAGAGTTTTTTCCCCAATGCCATCACTCTGCTAAAGAAATAATTCCCTCAACACTGTCCAACTACTTACTAAGTCTGCACTACTATTACTATTAATCTTCTCATCACTCCTTATCACCCATCCCCTCCCACTTGTATGACTGTAACTTTGTCGCTTGTATACTTACGATTTATATTGACTGTTTCCTAGTATGATTTGATTGCTTATTGTACCCTATGACTATTATTAAGTGTTGTACCTGATGATTCTTGACAGTTGACAAACGTCTCTTTTATTTTGCAGCAAGACAAAAATTCCATGTGTGTCCAATCACACTTGGCCAATAAAGAATTCTATTCTATTCTATTCTATTCTATTCTATTCTATTCTATTCTATTCTATTCTGTTCTGTTCATTGAGCATATCTGGCCCAGGGGCCGTAGTTTAAGGACCCCTGATTTAGTGCAATATGAAAAATGCAAATATTTTTTCTGCGAACCACCAACATTTTTTCACAGACCACCAGTTGGTAACCACTGATTGAAGGGACTTGGCAACCTAATATTTAATACTTTAGGCTTTTCCATCCATACTGGTGACCCAAATTTACCATCCAGATATATACACACACATATATATATATTAAAGTTAGTAACCTTATTGGCATATCTTTGAACTTTCCCCACCCTGCAGGTGATCATTTCATGGCTATTTCAAGACGATTGTACATGTCCATATGGCAGACGGTGGAGCTCTTAGCTGCACAATTTCTTCCCTATGAACAGAAGTCCTAATAGGAGGGTTAGAGTCATGCCTGACAGACATTTCTCAGAATAAAGTGGAATGCTCATTTGAAATAGTGGTTTAATTAAAGTGAAAACAACAAAAGAAAAAAAAAAGCACCACCCTTCGCATCTTCCTAAAAACTCATCAAGTGAGACTGAGATCCGTGTTCTATTGGACTTGATTGACAGAAGGAACAGATTGACTTGGCATGTTGCTGGAGCTCATTAATCTTGTTCAAATACCTACTGGAGAAAATGCAGAGATTTCTCTATGACCTCTTCTCTGTGCAGCACTTAGACTGTTTGGGTTGCTGGCAGTTTGCTATCGCAAGAAGACAAAGGAAGGGGAGAACATTATTTTAATTATACATTTCCAAACCACTTCGGAGTCTGACCACAATGTCTGAAACTGACAGCCAACGCAGGCATTTTAGAGATGAGGATAGCTTTTGTTAAAAAGACCTTCAATCTTCCTCTGATTAGTGATAGGAAGAGGGAGGGGGGGAAATGAAATCTTTTTTTCCATTTTGTTTCATTTTTAAGTGGGTGAATTTGTCAGTTGTCTGTATTCGTCTTTGGCTTTCATTGAAGGCAATGCTATACACACCCGTATTGTGGTGTACCTTCAACTTTGCATTAGAATATTATTTATTTATTTATTTATTTTGATTTGTCAATCACTTACAAGACAATAGGTATAAGTATATACATAGTTATGAATACATGAAATGGGTACATATAAGAAAAATAAAAGAAACAATAGGACGGGGGCGGTAGGCACGTTAGTGCGCTTATGCACGCCCCCTACAGACCTCTTAGGAAAGGGGTGAGGTCAATAGTAGACAGTCTAAGGTTAAAGTTTTTGGGGTTCGGGGAAGAAACCACAGAGTCAGGTAGAGTATTCCAGACATTGTTGCTGAAGTCGTATTTCCTGTAATCAAGTTTGGTACGATTAACCTTGAGTTTGTACCTATTGTGTGTTCTTGTGTTGTTATGGTTGAAGCTGAAGTATTCATTGACAGGTAAGACATTGCAATATTCAAATATATTTCAAATAGTTCAAATGTGTCTTTCAACACACACACACACACACACACACACACTGTTTTACACACCCCGTTTCAAAGGTAAATACTAAAAGGCATGTAAACCTGCAATCACTTTGGGCTAGGAATACACTAATGGGGTATAAATCTGCCTTCTTCCAAGCCAGCCATGGGCCAGAGATGTATTCAGCAAGTTCTGACCAGTTCTGAAGAACCAATAGCAGAAATTTTGAGTAGTTCAGAGAACCGGCAAATCCTACCTCTGACTGGTCCCGCCAAACCCATCTATTCTCTGCCTCCCAAGTCCCAACTGATTGTCTGGGTCTTCTTTGGTTGCCCTGCACAGGAGAACGGAGCTGGAAAGCCGGTTAGTGGGATGGGGAGGGAAAGGGGATTTTGCAGTATCCTTCCCCTGCCACGCCCACCAAACCACGTCCGTGGAACTGGTAGTAAAAAAAATTGAATCCCACCACTGCCATGGATGCACAGATCAGAATGTGACAATTTACCACGGCCATCTCAACACAACTTGCCACGGCCATCTTGCTGTGGCCAACTCGTTGCAGGACAACTCATAACAATATAACAAAATCTGTTAACATTATCCTCCAATGTTTCTTTGACACTATTTCCATTGACGTCTTCTCTTTTGTTTTGTTTTGGTTTGGTTTGGTGGTAGCAGTGCCTCAAATCGAAAGTCCCTACAGAGAGAGGTAAGGATAGCAGAGAAGATTATAGGACGCCTGCTTCCTGTTATCAGGAGGCTGCTTACAAGTGCTTAGAACTCAAAGCATTGCTGGAGACCCCACACACCCACTTCATGGTCTGTTTCTGTTTTCTCCCCTCTGGGAGAAGGTTTCGGACTGTTTCTAGCAGGACTTCCAGATTCTGCAACAGATTCTGTTCCCTATGCCATCCATCTGGCAAACTCGCAGGATTTGTTTCTTTTGCCATGGACGTGTATACATCTGAACTAGATGGTCATATAATATATGTGGGTACACGCATATTATTTATTTATTTATCTTGTCATGTTTATGTTTATATTAGAGGTGGAGACCCTTTGAGAGTAGTATGGAACATAATTTCATTTTAACATATGCCAATTAGTGTACATATAAAGTGACAATAAAGTTTCTGTTCTATTCTATTCTATTCTATTCTATTCTATTCTATTCTATTCTATTCTATTCTATTCTATTCTATTCTATTCTACTCTGTTCTATTCTATTCTATTCTATTCTATTCTATTCTATTCTATTCTACTGGAGCTTGAAAGCTCTCCCCAAAATTGTTGGAATTGAACTCCAGCTCATTGAATTGTCATTATGCAATTTTCTGCTACATTAAAATAAATAAATAAAAACATTAACCAGCAAGATAACTGCTTCTATTATCTCCATCTTCATTAGCTGTTTTAATTCTTAAAGAAAACCGACTCTTCCAAAAGCATCTTTGTTGCTCATCTGGAAACCTCGTTTTATCCCCTTCATGTAGCTGTTTCCAACGACAGAACATTTCATCCTATTTACAATTCTGATTATGTTCATTTCAAACTCCTCCATGTTGGTGCCTAATCTTTGGGGATGGATTTTTCTACAAATACAGGCATCATAGTGACTGACATGAGCATGTCAGCTGGGGATAATGGGCTCTGTAGCCTCACACTTCTGAGAAAGATTGCCCTAGAAAAATCAGATTTTTGATGGCAAGGATTAGGCCACAGCCAAATTGTCCCTGAATGCATCTCCTTGAGAATGACCATACTTTATTTTGAATGAATGGAAACTCTGGAGAGAGAGAGGGAGGGAGGGAGGGAGGGAGGGGGAGAGAAAGAGAATATTAAGATTAAAATCCACTGTTTAGAGGATCTCCATAGGGAAATCACAGAGAAAGCATCAACCCAAGTTTGCTACAAGTTAGACTCTCTCTTTTTGTTCTCGCCAATTTAGCTTTGTCCTGTCATGCTTAATTGCTGGGCTTCCTTGCCTGAGACTGAACCAACAATAAATCTAAGCATAGGGAAATGAACAGTAAGTTTTCTCACACGGTAATGGTCTATGGTCTTTCTATGAATTGATGCATCCCTCTAATTAGCTGGTGTCTCCAACAAGTGAAAGGGAAAGAAAGTTAAAATTTATGTACCGTAGATGAGTCGGGTTTTTTTTTTCATGTCCATAGTTTCCCAGGGTTGTTTCAATGTTGTAGAAGAGAAGCTTGCTCAAGAAATTAACAGAAGAAATTGACAGCTAAGAGCTGTTCCCTTCTCTTGGCCAAAGGTAAGCTGATTGAGATATTCCATTCCATTGATTTATCTCCTTGGGTGACCAACAAGGCAGTTTTTCTGATTCACAAGGTGAGTTTCTTTACTACTCAGATGCTTCTCAACATTTAATGCTTGCTGAGGAATTCTGGGAGTTGAAGTACACAGATCTTAAAGTTGCCTGGATTGGAGAACACTGACTTAGTGTCTGACCATGTATCTTGTCTTTCTAATCTATCAAAATGAAGTAGGAAATATTTGGACCTTAGTACTGTGAATCAGGCGCTGGCCTAGTGGTTAAGACACTGGGAATGTCAGCCTGACAGTTTGAGACCTGAGCACTGTGTGATGGGGGGAGCTCCCATTACTTGCCCCAGCTCCTGCCCACCGAGCAGTTCCAAAGCATGTAAATGTGAGTAGATAAATAGGTACCACTTCCGTGTGAAAATAACTGCATTTCATGTGCCTCAGTGTATAATAATGTTAGCTACATAACCAGTGGTCGGATTCAATTTCTTTTACTACCCGGTTCCTTGGGCATGGTTTGGTGGGCATGGCAGGGGAAGGATACTGTAATATCTCCAGTCAGAGGTGATTTTCCGGTTCTCCAAACTACTCAAAATTTCCACTACCGGTTCTCCAGAACTGTCAGAACTTGCTGAATACCACCTCTGTCATAACCACAGAAAGAGTCTTCGAACAATGCTGTCTCCTTCGGCTAGGAAAGCACTGGCTTCCAGAATCAGAAACAACTGCATAAGAGAAAACCTTTATCCTTACTGTGAATCAGGACCAGTACATACAAAATTGTACTATCACACACTTGTAAGGGGTGTGTGTATGTGTAATGGTTCAGCACTGAGCTTGTCAGTTGGAAAGCTGACAGTGCAGGTTTGAGACCTGAGCTCTTCATGACAGAGTGAGCTCCAGTTCCTCGCTTCAGCTCCTGCCCATGTAGCAGTTCGAAAGCGCACAAATGCAAGTAGATAAATAGGTACCTCTTTGGTGGGAAGATAACAGTATTCCATGCATATCAACATATAGTCATGCTGGCCACATGACCATGGAAATTATCTACGGGCAATATTGGCTGCCTCAGCCAATAAATAGAGATGAGCATGGTGCCCTAAAGTCGGACACAATTGATAAGGAAACCTTTGCCCTTTTTACAGCTATACAGTTATGAAAGAGGGAATAGTTAGAATAGAACAGAATTCTTTATTGGACAAGTGTGATTGGACACACAAGGAATTTGTCTTGCTGAAAATGCTTTCAGTGTACATAAAAGAAAGATACATTCGTCAAGCATCAAAAATCATAAGGTACAACACTTAATAATAATAATCATAGGGTACAATAAGCAATCAAATCATACTAGGAAACAGTCAATATAAATCGTTAGGACGCAAGCAACAAAGTTACAGTCTTACAGTCACAAGTGGGAGGGGATGAGTGGTAAGGAGTGGTGAGAAAATTAATAGTAATAGTAGTGCAGACTTTGTAAATAGTTGGACAGTGTTGATGGAATTATTTGTTTAGCAGAGTGATGGCGTTCAGGAAAAAACTGTTCTTGTGTCTAGTTGTTCTGGTGTGCAGTGCTCTATAGCATCGTTTTGGGGGTAGGAGTTGAAGCAGTTTATGTCCGGGATGTGAGGGGTCTATAAATATTTTCACAGCCCTCTTTTTGACTCATGCAGGATACAGGTCCTTCAAGGAAGAAAGGTTGGTAGTAATTGGTTTTTCTGCAGCCCTAATTACTCTCTGAAGTCTGTGTCTGTCTTGTTGGATTGCAGAATCAGACCAGACAGTTATAGAGATGCAGATGACAGACTCAATAATATTAAGAGCCATGACGGCACAGAGGTTAGATTGCAGTATTGTAGGCTAACTCTGCCGACTGCCAGCAGTTCGATTCTCACCAGCTCAAGGTTGATTCAGCCTTCCATTCTTCCAAAGGGGGCAAAATGAGGACCCAGATTGTTGGGGGCAAAATGCTGACTCTGTAAACTGCTTAGAGAGGGCTGTAAAGCACCGTAAAGCGCTATATAAGTCTAAGTGCTATTGCTATTTCTCCAATAGGTTTATACTGAATCAATCAACAATGACCTATTTTGTTCCACAAGGCATATTATTTTAGGTTTGGAAAATCTGTGGTCCTGAGGCCATAGGTAACTCCTGAATATCTTTCTGTGATTCTGGGGTCCTGTCTGATAAAAACTGAAAACAGAACCCATTTTCTGGACGCAGTGAGATGAAAAAATGAATGGAAATTGCAGTTCAAGTCCTAAAATGGGCTTTCGGAGTCCATTAAAAAACGTGAAGAACCTTCTGGTCAAAAAAATAAATAAATAGCAAATTCTGTCCTACTCGATCTACTGGGGGGGACGGGACTCTCTTAATCTGTATCGGTGCTGTTCCTGCTTTCAGATGCTAAATGGATCCTTCCCTTCCCCGATTTGTTTGTCCTTGTTTTATTTACACAAAAGGACGCATGGAATCAATTAAACTCTACAAAACAGGCGCAAGGAGGAGGGAGGAAAAAAAAAGAGCTTTACAAGACTCTAAATGTTACTTAATTAACGCTTTATGAATGAGACGCCATTAAGGTTGCAATCTTTTCATTGTTCTTGTAAAGGGTTTCCAATCAATAAATTGCTCCTGTATAATAAAGTACATGAAAAAGGAGGAGAAGAGAGGCAATGTTGACCTCGGGTAAAACAAGCTGAGATCTGCGTTTGGGGATTATTATTATTATTATTGCTATTGTTAGCGTTAGTGTTAGTATTATTGTTATTATTATTAGTGTTAGTGTTAATGATAGTGTTAGTGTTAGTATTATTGTTATTGTTAGTATTATTGTTATTATTATTATTAGTGTTAGTGTTATTATTATTAGTAGTATTAGTGTTAGTGTTAGTGTTGTTGTTAGTGTTAGTTTTAGTATTATTGTTAGGGTTAGTGTTAGTGTTGGTGTTTTTGCTATTGTTATTGTTTATTATTATTGTTGTTGTTGTTAGTGTTATTATTGTTGTTGTTATTGCTATTGTTATTGCTATTGTTATTGTTATTAGTAGTAGTTCTCAACTTATAAACCACAAATGGGGCCAGAACTTCTATCCCTAAGCAATGTTGCCTTAGCCACGAGTCCAATCTTACAGCATTTTTACTGTGGTCATGGGGATGGGCTTTAAAAATTTTAGCGAAGGGTTCTCTGCCTGGTTGCTGCATAGGTGTGGCCACGGTGGGCATGGCCTGGTCAGCCTCCTGCATGATGGGGGGGGGGCTTTTTGCCCTTCCTGGGCTCCGGAGGTTTTCCTCAAGCCTCCGAGAGGGCGAAAATGGCCTCCTCAGGCTCCGGAGGCTCTCTGGAAGCCAGAAACAGGTCCATTTCCAGCCTTCTGGAACTTCTTGGAGGCCCGCTTTTCACCCTCCCCGAGCCTCCATGCGCGTCCTGCACTTACTTGCATCCAAAACAGGCCGTGTTGCGACTCCGGGGAGGGGAGGGGCAGGGGGGGCGGGGCCAGCCAGGAGTGGGATTTGGGGGTTCTCCAAACTGCACAGAATCTTAGCTAGGGGCTCCTCTGGAACCCCCGAGAACTCCCAGCATCCCCACCCCTACGTGGTCATTAAGCAAATCTGGCTTTCCCTCTTGATGTTGCTTGTCGGAAGCCTCCTGTGAAGGTCCCCCATGGTGATCCGTGACCCAGGGATATTGCAACCTTTGCTTAGCTGCCAAGCACCCGCAGGGATGCTGCACTGTCATAAGTATGAAGACATGTTGTAAGTGTAAGTCACTTTTTTCATCATCATTGTAATTGGGAAGGTTCATTGAACACCAGAAAGTAGAACAACAGAACTGGAATAGACCTTGGAGGTCTTCTACTCCAACCCTTTTCCCAAGCTGGAGATCCTATCTATACCATTCCAGAGAGATGGACTCTATTATT
Source organism: Pseudonaja textilis (assembly GCF_900518735.1). The sequence continues at coordinate 16,008 of NW_020769741.1, read as the reverse complement.
CCTTACAGGTAGTCCTTGACTTACGTCCACAGTTGAGTCCAACATTTCGGTGCCTACGCGAGACAGCTGTTAAGTGAGTTTTGCTCCACTTTGCTCCCTTATGAGGCATGGCGGAACAGTGGTTAGAGGGCAGTACTGCCGGCTACTTCTGCTGACTGCTGGCTGCCTGAAATTTGGGAGTTCGATTCTCACCAAATTCAAGGTTGACTCAGCCTTCCATCCTTCTGAGGTGGGTAAAATGAGGACCCAGATTGTTGGGGGGCAATAGGCTGACTCTGTAAAATCACTTAAAGAGGGCTGTAAAAGGACTGTAAAGTGGTATATAAGTCTAAGTGCCATTGCTAAGTGCTTATTTTACAACTTTACTTGCTACAGCTGTTAAGTGAATCACCGCAACTGTTAAGTTAGTAACACAGTTGTTAAGTGAATCTGGCCTCCCCATTGACGTTGCTTGTCATAAGATGGCACAAGAGGACCTTGGGACACTGCAACTGTCATAAATATGAGTCAGTTGCCAAGTGGCTGACTTTTGACCACCTGATCACGAGGGTGATGCAATAGTTATTAGTGGAGGGAAATGGGCATAAGTCAATTTTTTTCAGTGGTGTTGTAACTTCAAAAGGTCACTAAAATGTCTGTAAGTCCAGGACCATCTGTATTCTGCAAATTAAATTTATGTAGACTGCTTAATTTCCTAAAATAAAACTAGGACATGCAGTCCTAGGGCATGCAAAACTAGACAGGCAGTCAAGCATGGAATAAATGGACAGGTGGAGAGAGAGAGAGAGAGAAAAAGAGAGACAGAGACAGAGAGAGAGAGAGAGTGAGTCAAAGAGAGAGATGGGGGAATATAAGAGAGAGACAGAGACAGAGACAGACACAGAGAGAGAAAGAGAGAGAGACAAAAAGACAGGTAGAAAAAGAGAGAGAGAGAGAGAGAGAGAGAGTCAGAGAGAGATATGGGGGGAATATAAGAGAGAGACAGAGACAGAGACAGAGAGAGAGAGAGAAACACAGAGAAAGATCGACACAGAGAGAGAGACACACACAGAGAGAGACAGAAACACACACACACACACACACACACACACACAGAGAGAGAGAGAGAGAGAGAGAGAGAGAGAGAGAGATTGAATGGGAGAGTTGGAGGTAGAGATGAAGGGTGAAAGACAGAGATGGAGATAGAGAGTTGGAGATGGAGTCCAGAGAAGAGCAACAAAGATGATAAGGGATCCTGGAAGCTAAAACATACAACGAAAAGTTGCAAGAATTGGTTACATCTAGTTTAACGAAAAGAAGGACCAGGGGTGACATGATAGCAGTGTTCCCATATCTCAGGGGCTGCCCCAAAGAAGAGGGAGTCAAGCTATTCTCCAAAGCACCTGAGGGCAGGACAAGAAGCAATGGAGGGAAACTAATTATGGATAGAAGCCACCTAGAACTGAGGCAGAATTTCCTGAAAATGAGAACAATTAAACAGAGGAGCAACTTGCAGATGCTCCATTATTGGAGAGTTTTAAGAAGAGTTTGGACAAGCCATTTGTCTGAAGGAGATTGGACAGTCATGTGTCTGGAATGGCATAGGGACACTTCCTTGAGTAGAGGACTCGACTAGAGGACCTCCAAGATCCCTTCCAACTCTGTTATTCCGTCTCTCCCAATATGGCGACCTCCAGAGTGGATGATTGCCAGACTTCATAGCTAATACACCTAGCAGCCGTGATCACATTTACTTCATGTCCACCATAAAAAAAGGTCATAAAATTAGGTGAACTTCATGACAGTAAAGTTGGAAGCAAAATCCATCTGGTTTAGTGCCAAGCTGGGAGAAAGACGATGGAAACTACATGGAGGCTGATTGGAAAGAAAGTTTAACGGTGAACAGAACCAACAGCAGTCCTGGGTCCATTGACCAATCGATTTGATTACATGGATTTTTTAATAAATTTCAGAGATGCTGCTAGGGAGGTTGTACAATGTCTGAAATGCCCTTAGGAGATGTAGTGAGTTCTCCTAAATAGTAGTGGGTTAATCTTATTATTGTAGGGACACGGTGGCTCAGTGGCTAAGACGCTGAGCTTGTTGATCAAAAAGATCAGCAGTTCCGCGTGTTCGAATCCCTAACGCCACATAACAGAGTGAGCTCTGTGATGGGATTCAAAATTTTTTTTTTACTACCGGTTCTGTGGGCATGGGTTGGTGGGTGATGGCAGGGGAAGGATACTGTAAAATCCCCATTCCCTCCCCACTCAAGGGGGAAGATTACTGCAAAATCCCCATTCCCTTCCCACCCCACTAACCTGCTTTTCAGCTCCGTTCTCCTGTGCAGGGCAACCAAAGAAGACCCAGCCAATCAGCACGGACTTGGGAGGCAGATAATAGATGGGGTTGGCAGGGCCAGTCAGAGGTGGGATTTGCCGGTTCTCCAAGCTACTCAAAATTTCCAGTACTGGTTCTCCAGAACTGGTCAGAACCTGCTGAATAACACCCCTGAGTGAGCTCCTGTTCCTTGTCCCAGCTTCTGCCAACCTAGCAGTTTGAAAGCACGTGAAAAATGCAAGTAGAAAAATAGGGACCACTTTGGTGGGAAGATACAAGCGTTCCGTGCACCTTCGGCATTTAGTCATGCCAGCCACATGACCACGGAGACGTCTTCAGACAGCGCTGGCTCTTCGGCTTTGTAACGGGGGTGAACAGCGCCCCCTAGAGCTGGAAACGATGAGCATGTATGTGCGAGGGGAACCTTTTACTTTTACCTTTATCCTATTATGTCCTGAAGGATCGTGTTCTGTTCTTCATTCCATCACCCTGGGGCTTTTGTTTTGTAGACAGGCTGGCCCAGTCTTTCCCAATGGGCACAAAATATCTGCTTGGGGGTGCTATTAAGAAAGACTGAGTCTGCTTTCTGTCTTCAAGTGCATATTTCTCGATTTCTCCCTTTGGGGAAATATAATAGTCTGCTTTTTTAATACTTTCCTAAATAGTTCTGCTAGGAAAAGTCCCCCCCTCCCACAATAAGAACAATTAATCCATGGAACAGCTTACCTCCAAAAGTTGTTGGCACTCCAAGGTTTCAAAGAAGAATTGAGCAATGATTCGTCTGAAATGGTCTAGGGTTTCCTGCCTGAGCAGCGGGTTGGACGAGAAGACCTCCCAAGGTCCCTTCCAATTCTGTTTTCCTGTTAATGGAAGAGTTGGGGATGGCGAGGTGGTGACACTTTCCACCCATTCACTTCTCTCAAACCCTCACTTTTGTTTTAATGCGCCCTCCTCCTCAGCCCAAGGTACATTTTTCCTGGCTCAGCTCGCTCTCCACCCAGCGTTCTGACCTTCAGTGTCACCAGCTGATGGTTTCCCACTGACTCTCTCCTTTCATCGGCCTCTCGGCAAGAGAGGAGCTTTTTACAACATGCAAGCTTTCAGCAAAGGTCAGACAGCGGGGTCTAGGAGTTACAGCTGGGCTGACGGAAGGTCGCAGTTTTGACAACCTTTATAAGTTGAGGCAGAGGGAGAAATCCTGCCTGTTCTCTAACACCACTGGTTGGAATCTGCCTAATAAAACAACATGAATGCACGTTGCCTGCTGGAATAAACACCAGTCTTTTTTTTATACCAGGGGTTGTCAAACTCAAGGCCCGTGGGCCAGATCCAGCCCAGGAAGTGTTTAGATATGGCCTGCAGGGCCCCCTGGAAACAGCAAAGGAGTGGCCCATGGTGCCTCTGCCGGAAAAAAGGGAGCTCAGGAGGGCAGTGTGTCTCCGTTTTTGCTGGCAGAGGGTTGCAGGAGGCCATTGCAGCCGGAAACGGAGCTCGGGAGCCCATTTTCACTGACAGAGGGTTGCAGGAGGCCATCACAGCCATAAACAGAGCTTGGGAGCCTGTTTTCACAGGCAGAGGGTTGCAGGAGGCTGTCGCAGCCACAAACGGAGCTCGGGAGCCCGTTTTCATGGGCAGAGGATTGCAGGAGGCCGTTGCAGCCAGAAACGGAGCTCGGGAGCTCTTTTTCACTGGCAGAGGGTTGCAGGAGGCCTCTGCCAGAGAAAATGGCAGAGAAAACACATTTTTCTGCAAATATGCAAAAATGAAAAGGGGGGGGGGATAGACCTTTCATGAAGCCTCTTTACAAAGTGGGGTGGAATGGATGAAAGGAAGGAGCAATACAAAGAACACCTCCAAAAGCTGCAGAAAGTGAAAGGAAATCGATTTTCTCCTACAGGGAAGCGATTCTGTGCTCATCTTC
>NW_020769740.1:48705-73224 GCF_900518735.1 Pseudonaja textilis | reverse complement strand
AGACACACCTGGGAAGAGAGTTTAAAAGAGATGCAAGCTGAGAGCAGCGTTTTCTGGGAACAAATGTGAGTTTACCTTGTATTGACTGTGGTTATCTGCATTCCTGGAATCCTCCCAACTGGGTTGATTTACTGCTGTTCCTTCATGTCTGGAATTCCTTCTGTTGCCCTGCCAGATTAACTACCTCATCTTGCCTTGAATTGGACTTATAGTTAAAGTTTTTGTTGACAATGTTTTGGACTTGAATCTCTGCAGCCAAAGGCTGTTCATGGGAGAGTTTTTCTCCAGACCAGAAGGTAACCAGGACATTGGAGGCAGAGTTGGAGCTAATAAAAGGACTCCTACTTATTATTTGACTGTATTGCCTTTGTGCCATGCCCTGGGTCATCACAATTGTATTGAGCTCTTGGAGGACTCAAAGGGCTTAAGGTAGGGCTTAAGTGGTATCTCAGCTACCAACGACAAATGAATGAATGAAAATTCATTTGAATGGATTTACCTTTGGCAAATCAGTTTTTGTTTTATGCAAAAACATCAGTTTCTGTTTTATGCAAAATCAAGCAGCAGTTTATAATTAACTGGAATGCATTTTCTAAACTACAGTAATCTGATTACAATACCCTCAACAGTTGCTTTCAAATCAGACTTTCCTTTCAACAATGATTTCATATTTCCATAGGACTACAATTTCTCAGTCATAGTTCTATTTCCCGGTGAATACAGAGGCAAAAATTTCTTTGTTTTAATTCAATTATATTCAAGCCAATTTTGCAACAAAGAAACTAGACTTGACTAGAAGTCTTATCATCCCCAGCACATCTTGTACTTTGAATAAACTTACAAACTTTTTAATTATATTTTGTAACTTGGCTGGTACACAATGATGTATATGCTTGTAATATTTGTTTTAGTTATTTTTTATTTGATTTGATTTGTCAATTGCTTACAAGATAAAAGGTATAACTATAAACATAGTTATGGCTACATGAATACACATAAGAGAAATAAAAGAAACAATAGGCCAGGGACGGTAGGCACCTTGGTGCACTTATGCTCGCCCCCTAAGGACTTCTTCAAAAAGGGCTGAGGTCAGTAGTAGATAGTCTAAGGTTAAAGTTTTTGGGGTTTGGGGAAGAGTATAGGTAGAGTATTCCAGACATTGACCACTCTGTTGCTGAAGTCGTATTTCCTGCAATCAAGTTTGGTGCAGTTAACCATAAGTTTGTATCTATTGTGTGCTCTTGTATTGTTATGGTTGAAGCTGAAGTATTCATTGACAGGTACGACATTGTAATGTATGATTTTATATACTATACTTAGATTGGACCAAAGGCAGCATAGTTCTAGGGTTTCTAGGTCTAGAATTTAAAGTCTGGTGGCATAAGGTATTCTGCAACAAGTAGAGGAGTGGAGAACTCTTCTTGTGAAATATTTCTGGACTTTCTCTACTGTATTAATATCAGATACGTAATGTAAGTTCCAGACTGATAAGCTGTATTCAAATATTGGTCTATGTTTCTTTGGTGAATAATCTCAGGAGGTGACCATCCAAGTCCCCAAAGGCACCTCACATCTTCAGTTATGACATCGTGAATCTGAATATCTCCAGAGACAATATACACATTGGAGCAGTGGTGGGATTCTGTTAGACCCAGGAGATGTCATGGATTGAGTAAAATGCAGTGAAACTCACTTAACAATGCTCTTCCTTAGCAACCAAAATTTTGGGCTCAGTTGTGGTCATAAGTGAAGGACTATCTCTGCCTTCCTCTGCATGGCAGCCTTGTCCTACTACACTCCTCTGCCATTTTCCTCTCTGTTAGAGGCACTGTAATGTCTGGCTGTACACTTAAGCCAAAAATGAACCAAAATAAAAACTTAAACGGAGGCTTGCAAATCAAAGAAAGATCTGGGGAAAAGTTCCTAGCACATCACAAGAGACATGGAGAAGCACATCACAAGAGACTTAGAAGTGGAGTAACTGCATTGTAAAACCCTCTAACTTAGATTTACATCTTTTCTGTAAAAGACAAATCTCTCTCTGTTTACCTTTCATTATCTCTTCTCCTATTGTCCATCTAATTGATCACAATTGACCACTTAAGGAGGCCATTAACAGCACACTTCAAAGGTGTGGATTCATCTGAATGGATTCCCAGAGAGGTACATTTCATTCCCAGGGGGTGATGCTGGGGTGAAATGTATCAATCCAGGAAAACAGATGGATTCAGATTGATTTAGATGGGACAGTCATGTGTCTTAATAGGAGAGGGGTGTTACTGATTGCAGACATGTGTTTTTAGTTGTTTACAACAAGTGAAAGGTTAAGGAAATCTTTTTTACAACATTGAGATAAAAAATGCCTATAGAGTAACTCTGTACTTAATGCTATAATATATTTTACTACATTTCTTTATTAATATCCCCCTCAGCACCAAAATAATCCAGATTCCAGATGATATAAGGTGTCTTGCTGGAGCACGGGGTTGGATGAGATGGCCCCCAAGGTTCCATCTAACTCTGCTGTTTTATGATTCTGTAAGGATCTCCTGCTAGAGCAGGGGATTGGATTACAACAGGGGTATTAAAACTTGACAGCTTTAAGGCTTGTGGGCTTCAACTCCCAGAATTCCTCCTCCAGTAATGTTAGCACAGGAATTCTGGGAGTTGAAGTCCACAAGTCTTAAACTTGCCAAGAGTGACTAGAAGATTACCTCCCTCCTTCCATCTATCTATCCATTCATCCATATATCTCATTGACTTTCTCCTCCCTTCCTCCCTCTTCCTTTTTCTTCTCTCTCTTCCTTCCATCCCATTTTTCTTTTTCTATCCCTTGTCTTCCTTTTCTCTTTTTTTCTTTCTTTCTTTCCCTTTTCTCTTTCTTTTCTTTCTTCTCTCTTCCTCTCTTGCTCTCTCCTTCTAAAGCTAGGAGAGGAGACCCACCTGAAATACACAGAGGCTTCCAAGTGCCCGGCAGAATTGCTCATTACAAGGGTTCTTCCCAGCCAGTCTCCAGTTCCATGTTGCCCAAAAAAGTCAGCAGGCAAGGCGGGACTTCCTTCACTTCCATTTTTAGGGCTGGGAAATTCAAGTGAGGTGTGTGCTGCAGCCTCGCTTTGGGCTAGGCAGCTTTCCCGACTGCCTGAAATCTTACCTTTCTTCCTTCCACACCAAAAAAAACCACGAGGCGGCTATAGGCTTCTTCAAGCAGCTTTACTGTGCTTCTCCAATGCACCACTGCCACTGCATCCTACCTACCACCGATGCAGATCCACCCCATTGAGCCCACTGGTGCAGCACTCCAAAAGAGGTGGCGGGAGGCAACTTTTTTTGATTCCCAGCCACCCCTTTTTCAGCGCAATCAGATGGCTGCTCCCCGCGTTCTCTGCCTGTTTGTTCTATATGGCCAAGGAGGAGGAGAGTAGTCAGCTGGTTGGGGGAGGCTTCTCATGCTGAAAAAGGGATGGTTGGACATGTGGCCACCTACTGGCTAGCTGGGCTGGGCTGGGCCAGGCCGCAAGAGGCACGTCCACTGGGAGAAGGAAGAAAGCATGCTCCAGGCAGGTGGGCTGCTGCACATGTGTACTGTGCATGTACAGCAGCTGAGGGACATCTGCCTGAGCTGCACCACAGCCACTATGTGGTAGGGAAAGTTAGGAGAGTGATCGGGGCAAGTGATCAACTGGGCAACCAGGTCAGGGGCGTAGCCAGCCAGGGGTTGCCACTGGTTCAGTGACCCATGCCAAATCACTGCTACCGGTTTGCCCAAACCAGTGTGAACCAGTTGAATACCATCTCTGGCTTTTATCAATGGATTCACAATCTCACTGGGACTCACTGCTTTGATTTTCAGACTTCCTTTTTGTAGTTCACACAATATTAATCACTTCTTCTGAGACATCCCACCAATGTTGTTCCTCACATGTAATGACACACATGACAAAGAAGTGGGTGTGTTTCTTGTCTGCACAATGATTTTACTTGTTCCATTCTTGCTTATTCTGATCTCCTACATCTTTATTACCCATTCCATCCTCATGATCAAATGTGATAGCATACATCACTTATTACTAGTGTCCATGATTTAGTAGCCATCCCATTTAATGAGATAGATATGCTTCCTTCCCTTGTTATTTTCTCTAGCAAAATGCAGACTTCCTCCTCTAAATATCATGCAATTAAAAAAAAATTGATGGAAATTGATTCAGTGAAAAAACAAAAATAAGTGGGAAGGCTTCACCAGAGAAAGGGGATAGAGATGAGACAGGAAGTGCATTTTGAAGGGAAGTGGGATGAGGGTCCAGAAGAGTAATTATCCAGAAATGTACAGGTGCAGGTGTCTTCAATTTTTTTCAGGCTATGGAACCTGTTAATTTACAAAAAAAGGGCTGTAGTGATAGACTTGGTTTCTACAGGACCTAATTTTAAACATTATCTGTCAATCCTACTGCCCTAATTCTCAATAAATGATCTCAATAAATTCTTCACTTATTTTTTTTAAAACTTCTTATGTTGTTTGTTAATGTAAAGTCTCAATCATTACCTTATTTTTCTGAGGGTGGGGGAGAGAGAGAGAGCAATTTGTTCTGGGAATTAATGTACAATTGGTGATGCTAACTATAGCTGCCTTTGCTGCCAAGATGTCAACTCAATTTTTCAGAATTTAAACCTGAAGAGAGTATATTCATTGAATGTTTAGAAGCGGTTCTAAAACTGTATCATCCACAAGAGCAAGTAAAAAAAATGAAGATAGTGGACCACACTATCAAAATCTCCCTCCTTTTTTTTAAAACAAATTTTATTAATTTTCAAAAACAAACACAAACAAACAAAACATAAAACATAAAAGATCTTTTTTGAAAGCAGCTTGATCCTGGATTACATCTCTTTGTACAGACACAAATTCAAATTCATGCTCATTTTATATACCATTCCATATCTTATTGCCATTCTACATTTTCTATATAGCTTCTTCCCTCTTTTAACTTTCTTTATTTTATTTTATTTATCTCATCTCAGTTCAAATCATTATACTTATATTCTTTGTCTTTCCTGTTTCCAGCTGTCTATTATCTTTTCTCATTAAACAAAATTTCTCCTGTAATCACTGATTATGACGTCTTTATCTCTTTCCCCTAAATTTATAACACTTAGTATAATACATAACTTCCATTTGGATTCTACTTAGTACATTCTAAAGTTACACACTATATTTAAAAAAAAGAAAAATATATAAATATATAATATAATTAAAACAACAATCCATACCAATTCAAATCTATCATTAATATTAATATTCATTTAAATCTTAAACATTTTACACATTACTTTTCAAATAAGTATCATACTTCTATGGGAACACTTATAAACTTTCCATAATTATCCCCCCCCACTTCACTTGTACTTTAAAACATTGTGTCTTTAAAATGTTCCCATTCCTTCTTAATTCAATTCTCTCATTTATTTCCTTTCCTTTCTTTTGTTCACAAAAGTTTCACTGAAGTATACTGAATATTTTATCTCACTTTTTAATCACATCTTGTTTCCAATTTTCTAACATTATTTCTAATACAAATATAACAATACAATCTTATGTACCTTTGCAGAATCACTTTTTCAATTAAGTTTTTACCCATTATCTCTAAATAAGTCCTGTTTCTTTACATCTTGCTCCACACCTTTGAAGTTTCTCTTCCCTTCCTTCCTCCCTTGCTTCTTCTCTCTGCCTTTTTTAGCCCCTTGTCTCTCCACCTCCATTTCCCTCTTCTGTATTCCCCCTTTCTGTTGTTTTCTAACATTATATCCACTTTTCACCTTATTTTTCCTTTTGGGGGGGTTGTTTTTTATTTCTTAAAGTCTCCATTTTCTTTCCCCCTTTTCCCCTTTCTTCCCCAAGTAAAGTTACTTGTTGGTTAAAGATGGCTTCTTCTTTGTCCCAGTTCTTGTTGCGCAGTTCTTTCTTGTAGTTTTTCGTAAGTACAAATTGCCATTTCTAAGAATTGAAAAAGAGCCAAGAGAGTCCTTCCCTTCTTGTTCCTCTTCTTTGTATTTTTTAAATTCCATTTTCAGTTCATCCACAAGAGATGCCATTGTAAAAGAAAAATTTTTTCAAACAACCACCCAAGTGTTTTTAGTCATTCAAATATAATTTCCAAAAGTCCCAAAGTCACTAAGCAATCCAGATACACACAAGCTGTTTCTTTTGATACTTTCTTCTTTTTTCACTTTCTCTTCCTGGGGTTACTGTTTAGTTACAAAATTGCAGTTAAAATGTATCTTTTGGAAATCTTGGTAGGATTTAAACAGATTCTTTTTAAATTCTAGGCAGTCTCCTCTTTCTCAATCCTACTCTTATTCTTTTCCTCTCCCTTCCCACTTACAGCAAGAAAAAAAGGTTTTTTTTAAGTGTTCAGAAATCCTTATTATCCCCTTGACATTTAATTATCGTTTAATTACCTATTGATGCCAAAGCGGATTTTTCCAATTTCTCATTCATTTCTGTTCGCTGTCAATGTTAGGAAGGAGAGTGAAAGAAAAACCTTTCCCTTTTCGCTTTCATTCACTGCTTCTGAATCTTCCTTGGGAACGATGTATCTTTTTTAAAAATTTAAATTCCAGGATACCTTGGTTGTTGCTTCTTATCCCGGTCAGCCAAAACTTTCACTTCTTAACTTCCTCCTGCACTTTCTTTTCCGGCTGAGTGCTTCTTTGAGGTGGACATTTCTGACTGCTGCTCTTACCGCCTTCGGAAAAGGGAGTTTAGACAGCTGAGGAGGAGAGGTGCAATTCCCCTCAACCCTGCCAAGTCTCCCCTGTCTTCACCACCTCTACGGGGTGGCTTAGCCCTGAAGCTGGCTGGCTCAGGGCGCTCCAGCAGTGAGCGCAGGCAGAAACCGAGCACGATTGTGGATTCCTGCCTGCCGCTGAAGCGCTGCAAACCGGAACTCTCTCCAAAAATCTCCCTCCTTTTGTATGGATTGTCCATATTTCTTCTCATTGATCTGTTAATCTTCTCATCACTCCTTATCACCCATCCCCTCCCATTTATGGCTGTATGACTGTAACTTTGTCACTTGTATCCTTATGATTTATATTGTCTGTTTCCTAGTATGATTTGATTGCTTATTGTACCCTATGACTATCACTAAGTGTTGTACCTTATGATTCTTGATGAATGTATCTTTTCTTTTACATATACTGAAAGCATTTGCACCAAGACAAATTCCTTGTGTGTCCAATCACACTTGGCCAATAAAAATTCTATTCTATTCTATTCTATTCTATTCTATCCTATCCTATTCACACATGTACTAAAGTCAGGGCTTTAATCATGTTGTCATGACTACCATCTCAACCTTTTCAATTGCAAAATGTTCACTTTTGCTGTTAGTGCCCTTTATAATGCCTTGGTAAGACCACACTTGGAATACTACATCCAGTTTTGGTCATCACAATATAAAAAGATGTTGAGACTCTGGAAAGAGTGCAGAGAAGAGCAAGAAAGATGATTAGGGGAATGGAGGCTATAAAGAACAGTTGCAGGAATTAGGTATGTCTAGTCTAGTGAAAAAAAGGACTAGGGATGACATGATAGCAGTGTTCCAATATTCGAGGGTCTGCCACAAAGAAAAGAGAGTCAACCTACTTTCCAAACACCAGAAGGCAAAACAAGAAGCAATGGATGGAAACTAATAAAGGAAATAAGGAACCTAGAACTAAGGAGAAATTTTGTAACAATGAAATCAATTATCCAGTAGAACAGCTTGCCTTCAGAAGTTGTTGGTGCTGGAAGGGTGGAGCTGGTGTCCTGGCGGTTGGATGGGAGATCTTGACTCTCCAAGATCACCATCGATATCTCAGCTGCTGGTCGGTCCCCATGGACCTAAACTGTCCCATAGAGACAGTGATTGATAAGGGCACATCCTGTTGATCCCAGGGCCATCGCAAAGTCCCTGGTTGATCCAGGGAAAGCACTTTTTGCCAGCGGCGGAGAGGCAGCCTCCCAAGCTGCTGAAGCTGGGACAGCTCTGGAATAGAAGAGACTGGAAGAAAGTGTGTCAGTTTGGTGAGATGAACTTTTACTTATTATTTCTTGGTGAGAACACCCTGAAAAAATGAAAGTGGATTAAAAGTGAAGAGGAAAGAGTTTAAGCGGCGGTATTAATTGTCAAAGTGAAAGTTTTGTCCTTTCCCCCCCTTTTTATTGGAATTTTGAATTTGGCAAAGCTGTTTTACTTTTTAAGCTGGACTGGTACTTTTTAATCTTTTTATTTCTGTTTGTATTTCTTTCTCCTTTTTTAACAATCCTTTTGAAAATTATTTTTTGATTAAGACTCTTCTGCTTGATTTAAGACTTATTTCTCTCCCTTTAAAAGAAAGGGGGGGGGGAGAGAGCTTCCGGTGGCAAGGCAAGGACGGTCAGAGGGGCAGAAATCTGCTCGTGATTCTAGCCTCCCTTTTCTTGAGTTTGGTGCGATCTTTCGGGGTGCTCGAGTCTTGGAGAGACCCGTGCCGGTGTGGGGGAACCTCGGGCTGCAGTGTGGGGAAAGCAACCCCCCTGTAACGAAGAGGAAGCCCTCCAGAGCCCAACGATCAAGAACAGCCTCCTAACAATGGAGGCTCCGAAGTCCGGACTGCCACCGATGGGAAGAAAAAGTGAGTGAAAGTTTGCAAGCTCGGGGGGGAAAGAGAGTCGTGGCAGAGAAGATATTTGACTGACAATAGACTGATTTCAGGCTGTTAAATACTGTGTGAATGCCAGCTGTGAGCTCCAAGACGAAGCGGCTACAAAAGAATTGGTTTAGTGAATGTGAAAGAGCTTGGCAGGCAGAAGAGAGTCGGAAATAAAAAAGAAGTAAAGAGAATTTTGGAAGTCTGAAGACTCTATTATCACTAACATTTGGATTGAAGCTATTAAATTGGATCCAGAAGCAGAACGAAGCCGATCGGGGGGAAAGACAGAGCAACGCCATAGGCAGTATCCAGAACGCTGAAACGAGTGGGAATATTGCTTACTGGCAGCTGTTACTCAGCAAATCTTCATTTGCCATTTCCGGTGTGCTAGAAGTGGAAGCTTCCAAAGTGAAAAGCGGAAACAAAAACTCTTGTCTTTGGAATTTTCTTTTTTCTTTTCCTCAACCCTTTTCTGTGTGTACATACTTACTAAAATAGCCTCTCTTCTTTCTTACTTGTGGATGGTATGCTATGTTGAAATATGCTTGCTTTTTTTTTTTCCCCTCTGATTTCCTCTTGATAAATATGTACATTTAGTAATGAAATATTAGAGTGTTAAAATATTGGATTAATTTAGTTAAGTTATTATTAATAGAGATTGTTATAATTTGAATGGGAATATAGGGGAGACAGTAAGAATATTAAGCATTAGTTACTTAATAAGCTTAGAGCTCTCTAGACCAATATTATATTTCTTTGTGTGGGTTTATCTGTGAATGTAATATATTTTATAGTTAAGGTTACTTTATATTGAAGTTAAACTAGAGAAAAATATATACACTTTACTAATTAGTCAAGAATATAGCTACTTAATAGGTTGATAGATCTTGGTCAATTTTAGTTACAGAACTAAGAATACTGAATGCCAATTTGGAATAATATATTCAATATTGTACAACAACAAAAACAAATTTTAAAGGAAATGACTACTACAACTACCACTGCTTTGAAATCTGGTAGGAAGGTTAATCCCACAATAATGACTACTTTGACAACAACTTCACCCATGGCACAAAAAACAATAGAGGAAACACTACCAACAGAGAAGTCAACTAGCATCTCGAATGCTAATATCCAAGCAATGTTCCTAACTTTACAGGACTCATTGACAAGATTGCAAGAAACAATGATTAAAAACCACAGTGAAACAAGGGCAGATATCAATGAATTGAAGGAAGAAATGGGGAAACTAAAGACAGAAATGAAAGCGGACATTTCCAAAGTAGAGGATAAAGTGGGGGTGTTGCAGCAGGCCTTGGAGAAAAACGAAGTTATAATAAAAGAAGTAGAGAAAAGAACCGAACGAACAGAAAGGGAATTAGAAAGGGTGGATGAAGATCTCAGAAGCATGAGCAAAGAAATGGAGGACTCCCTTGTCCTCCTAGAAATGGACAAGGCAGCAACTTACCTAAGATTCCAAAATGTGACAGAATCAAAAGAAGAAGACCTGGAATACTTGATGGCAGAAATACTGGCCGGTTTATTGAAGATGGATAAAGATGAAATTCAAAAAGAGTTTGATGAAGTCTACCGGGTCAATACAAATTATGCAAGACGCCACAATTGTTCTAGGGAAGTACATATACGATTCACTAGAAGATATGTTCGAGACATGATATATAGAACCTCAAGAGATAAAACTATAACCTACAAAGAGAAAGAAATTGTGATTCTTAAACAGATACCGAGGAGAATAAGGGAACAAAGGCGTGACTATAAATTTCTGGCAGCATATTTAAATAAAAAAAGAATCACATTTAAATGGCTTATTCCAGAAGGAATGTTAGTGTCATGGAAAGAGAGGAAAATCAAAATAGATACTATGGAAAAAGCCCAGGATTTTTACGAACGGATGGTGGGCCCACAGGAGCAAAGTAGTAGGGAGAAATTGGACACAAAGTTTCAAGAAGAATACAGTGGACATAAAAATAGAACTGGAACGGTAGGAAACCAAGAAAATACCTATCCACAACAAAAGACAGAAGGAACTACATCAATACAAGCGCAAGAAGAGAGAGGAATTGTTACACGACAAAGAGCAAAACAAAACTAAATAGATGGGAGAAGAAAAAAAATTACTATCAATAAACATAAATGGTTTAAATTCAACAATTAAGAGAAAAAGGATATTATCTAAATTAATTAAACATAATGCAGATATAACGTGCCTGCAAGAAACCCATATAAAGAAGAAGGATGAAAAATATTTAGAATGCCCGAAATTAGGAAAATTATTTACCACACCAGCAGATGAGGAGAAAAAGAAGGGAATCGCAGTATATGTGAAAGAGGATTTGAAATCTGAGCTTATATGGTCGGACTTAGAAGGAAGGACTCTGGGTTTGCAGATCTGGATTAATGATATTCCAATTCTTTTAGTAGTAATATATGCCCCAAATGGAGACCAAAAAGAGTTTTTTAAACACCTATATGGAAAATTGGTTGAATTGCAAAAAAGAAATATTTGTATGGTAGGGGACTTCAACTCCATTGCTGATTTCCAAAAGGATCACAGTAATGCCGGGAAGAATAAAAAGGGGAAGAGAGAGCTCCCCAAGATTTGTAGGGAAATGATGAAAGAGCTAAATCTGACAGATATATGGAGAAGATTACATCCTGAAAAAAGACAATTTACATTTTATTCAAATCCCCACCAAACATGGACACGGATTGATATGGCATGGATGAGTGGAGAGATAGCAAATGAGACAAAAGAAGTGGAAATTTTGCCTAATGAATGGGCAGACCATAATCCAATACAGGTAATATGGAAGGGCAGGGCAAAACCAAAGAAAAGATGGACCTTAAACACTCAATTTATAAGAGAGAAAGAATATATTAATAAATTAAAGGAGGAATTGATTTTTTTTATTAAAGAAAATGATAACGGAGAAACCACGAAACAAAATGTCTGGGATACGATGAAGGCGGTTATAAGAGGCACAACAATCTCTTATAATGCTAAGAGAAACAAGGAAAAATATTCCCAACAAAACAAATTACAACAGAGAATTAAGGAGCTAGAAACCCTTCTACAAAATAACCCAAAAGAATCCAAACTGCAAAATCAGATAAGTATAGTCAAACACAAACTGAATTTAATTGATCAAGAGAAAATGACTATGAATTTGAACTTAACTAGACAAATCTATTTTGAACATGCCAACAAGCCAGGAAGATGGCTATCTTATAAATTGAAAAAAAAGAAAGAGAAGAGACTGATATACCAGTTAATAGATAGCAAAGGAGATACATACCAGGAAATAGAACAGAAAAAAGAAATCATTCATAAAAACTTTGAAGATTTATACAAAAGAGAGGATGTCAGTGAAGATAGAATAAGGAATTATCTAGATGAAGTAAAGGATAAGGCAATTGGGGAAGAAATGGCTGAACTATTAAATAAAGACATTACTGAATCGGAATTGAAATCAGCAATAGAGAGCCAGAAAAATAATAAAACCCCAGGCCCAGACGGGATCCCAGGGGAGCTGTACAAGGCAATAGCAGATCAAATTGGACCACTTATGGTGGAAGTTTTTAATGACGTTTTACTAGCAGCTAGGATGCCGGACTCATGGAGGGGGGCACTGATCTCGCTGATCCCGAAGGAGGATACAGATCCCAGATATATAAACAATTACAGGCCGATTTCACTCTTAAATACTGATTATAAAATATTCACTTCTATTATAGCAAACAGATTAAAAAGATTGCTAAACTTGTATATACATGAAGATCAAAATGGATTCCTTCCAACTAGGCAAATAAAGAATAATCTAAGAATAGTATTAGACGTACTAGAATTTTATGAAGCCCACCCAGAGAGACAAGTAGCACTCATGTTTCTAGATGCAGAAAAAGCTTTCGATAATTTGAATTGGCAATTTTTAATTCAAAAAATTTATAATTTGAATCTGGGTACCAAATTTGAAAATATTATAACAATTATATATGACACACAACAAGCTAATATAATAGTGAATGGGGAATGCACCCGCCCAATAAAGATAGAAAAAGGAGTGAGACAGGGTTGCCCACTCTCTCCCCTGCTCTTCATATTAGCATTAGAGACATTATTAACACGAATTAGGCGGAATTCAGATATAAAGGGATTAACAGTTAAGAAAGAGGAATATAAATTGCAAGCGTTTGCGGACGACATGATTTTCTTCCTTGAAGAACCAAAAGACAGGGGACCAAAATTGATGAGTGAATTAGAGAAATTTGGAGCAGTAGCGGGACTTAAAATAAACAAAAAAAAAAAACCAAATTAATGACCAAAAACCTAACAGAAAAACAGAAAATAGAACTAGAAGAAATAATGCAGATACAAGTGACAAAGAAAGTGAAATACTTAGGAATTTGGCTAACCCCACACTGTAAGACACTTAAAGAAAACAATTATGATAAACTGATACATCAGGTAAAGAAAGATTTAGAATCGTGGGGGAAACTTCAAATTTCACTACTAGGCCGAATTGCTACTATTAAAATGAACATTCTCCCTAAATTTTTGTATTTATTCCAAACGATCCCAATTAAATTACATAAAAAGTTTTTTGAAGAACTCAATAGAACAACCCTGAAATTTATTTGGCAAGGGAAAAAACCCAGAATAAATGTAAAAGCAATGCAGGATATGAAGAGCAGGGGAGGGTTAGCATTTCCAAACTGGGAGTTATACCATATGGCCACCTCATTAGTTTGGTTGAAGGATTGGGTGAATTTAACCAATAAAAGAATACTATTTCTAGAAGGCCATGATTTACAAAGGGGGTGGCACGCCTTTCTATGGGACGTAGGGAAAACCAGTCAAAAATATTTCCATAGACATTTAATTAGAGACGCACTATTAACAATTTGGAGGAAAATAAGGAAAAAACATTATACAAAAGTACCAGTATGGATTTCAACAATGGAGGCAATGATTCACCCAAACAATTTGGAGCTTACCAAAATGATTAAATACAAAGACTTATTAGACCCACAAGGAAATTTGAAACCGAGGCTGGATCTTCAAGAGCAAGGACATAAAATTGATCAATGGGTTTATCTTCAGATTCAAAGCAGATATAAACAAGACAAAAAAGAATTCGGAATTAATAACAAACTGCAACAGTTAGATAAAATTTTATTAGGATCAAATAAAAAAAACATAACAAAATTTTATAACTACTTATTAGAAACAGAACTAGAAGAAGAAATCGTAAAAGGAAATATGATTGCTTGGAGTAAGAACGTAGGGCGCAGCATCACATTAGCGGAATGGGAGAAAGTTTGGGGCAGAAACAATAAGATTACCAAATCGACAGCATACAAGGAAAATCTTTATAAAATGTTTTATAGATGGCATCTCCCCCCTTCGAGGTTAGCGAAGATGCACCCCAACATGAGTTCACATTGCTGGAAGTGTAGGAAAAAAGAAGGAACCTTTTTCCATATGTGGTGGTCCTGTGCAGAAACCCAAAAGTATTGGAAGAAAATCAAAACTTGGTTGGAAGAAATCACCAAAGAGCAGATCGAATACAAACCAGAATCCTTCCTACTAGGGATTTTTGATAAGCAAATTTCCAAAAAAACCAAATACATAACAATACACATTTTAACAGCGGCCAGATTAGCCTTCGCTCAACATTGGAAACAACACCAAATTCCATCAGAAGAAATGATTATTGAAAAAATCTCAAAATGCGCAGAAATGGATAAATTGACTTTGGCGCTAAAAAACAAAGACACTTCACTATACTATGACAGCTGGAATTGTTGGTATAATTGGATTGACCAAAGATAAATAATATATTATAAGGCATAAAAGAAAAGTATCAATACATAATAACGAGGTAGCGATATAAGTTAAAAACAGGTGTGGTTATATGACACAAGTTAAGGTGATGAAAACAAAAGAAGATCTTGCAAACTGTTAAAATAAGAATACTTTTAATCCTGTAACCTCTTTCTTTCTTTCTTTCTTTTCTTAAAATCCTTTCCCTCTCTTCCTCTTCTCTTTTCTTTCTTTTCTTTCTTTCTTTCTTTTGCTTATTTGTGTATGTATTGTGACTGGTTTTAATTGTAAAAATTAATAAACTATATTTAAAAAAAAAAAAAGAAAGGGGGGGGGGAGATTCTACTTTTTTTTCTCTCTTGTAGTTCCTGGTTGTAGATTGAGGAGGGGGAAGTGAAAGTGAAAGAAAGTAAGTGGCACTGCTGCCAGAGGCTTGGATACATTGTTTCTTTTTCCTTTCACTAGTTTGTGTTACGATTAAGGACTCTGAGCTGTATATTGGAAAAGACAGAGATGAGCATGGCAGTTTCTTTATTCAGGTGCTCATTTCTGAACAGATAGCTAGAGTCTGGAGTTGAAGTTGAAAGAAAGAAGATTGAAGTGACCTTGAAAAATTCTGAGCTGATTTATCAAAGAGCCTTGGATATTAGGTGGCAGAGGCTTATTTATATTAGAATTGCTTTTTACCTTTTGCTTCCCTTTCTACCCCCCCCCCCCCCGTGGGGCTCTTTTTCTCTCTCTCTCTAATTGGATTTTAACTTTTCAAACCAGGAACTAGAATGTAAACCTTTTATTTTGGGGTTGTTGTTTTTTTACTATCAAGAGGAGCATATAGAATATTTTTCTTTTTTCCCTTTTTCTTTTTTCTTTTTTACACCTACCGTTGCAAATAATTGCATTAAGGTATACAAGTGCCTGAAGAGTTTATTTTTCCTTTTTTCCTTTGGAGTGGCAACTGTTTGCCTTTTTTTTTTCCCTCTTTTTTTCTTTTTTCTCTCTCTTTCTTTACAGATAAGCATTACAAGATGAGTAGAAAAACAACAGCTCCAGCTTCTTTGATACCAACCCACTCACCATCTGGAGGACAACAATCTATACAGACAATATTACAACAGGAAAAAGAGAAAGAGAAAGAGAAGGAAGTGACATGCAAGGAATTCAGAAAATTGACCAAAAAATTGAAAAGACAGATGAAAAAGTGGAAAATATTCAACAGATGATGATGAAATATGAAGACAGATTCAAAAGAAATGAAGAAGATATATAAAGAGATAAGAAAATTGGAGATATTGATATTCATTTGAGCAGTATCAAGAAGGACAGGGGTGAATCATTAGGATGGGAAATAGACAAATCAGAATTTTACTTAAGATTTCAAAATATAGAAGAAGGGAAAGGTGAAAACTTTGCTGAAATAATGGCAGAAATATTGGCAGAAGCACTGGAAATAACTAAAGAAAAGATGATGGATGGGATGGATGAAGTGTTTCGTGTCTACACAAGATATGCAATGAGGAATAGAGTACCAAGAGAAGTTCACATCAGATTTACTAAGAAGAATATTAAGACACAGATACTCCAGGTGGTGAGAGAGAAAACAGTAAAATATAAAAATAAAGAAATTGTGGTGCTGAAATGGATACCAAGAAGAGTAAGAGAGATGAGAAGAGAATATTTATTTTTGACTAAAGAGCTACTTAAAAGAGGAGTAAACTACAGATGGTTGATGCCAGAAGGCCGTTCACCTGGCAGGAACAAAGACAGAGAATTGACACAGTTGGAAAAGCTGAGCTATTCTATTTAGAATACTTTAGAGAAAAGGAGGAAGAAGAAAGAAAGGAAGAGTCACTAATTGAATTCCAAGAGGAGTCTATAGCAGTAATTGAAAAAGAAAAAGACGAAGGTTCAGTAGGTGGTGAACCCAGAGAACAATGAGAATTGAGATCTACTAGAGCAATAAAACCCTCCTATAAAGCTTAACATGGATGAAAGAAAATTGATTACGATTAACATAAAGGGACTTAATTCAGCTATTAAAAGAAGGAAAGTATTTCACAAATTAGATAGATTAAAATTTGATATATTCTGCTTACAAGAGGTACATATTAAAAAGCAACATGAATATATACTAAAACAAGAAAAATTAGGGAAATTATTCACATCTCTGGCACAATCGAAAAAAAGAGGTGTGGCATTATATATAAAAGAAACAATTTGGCAGAACTAATTTATACAGATGATGTTGGAAGGATTTTGATGGTGGAGATAACGGATAACAGCGTTAAAACACTTTTAATTGCAATTTATGTCCCGAATGATAAACAAGAAGAATTTTATAGGAAATTACATATAAAAATAACTGATTTGGACTATATTAATATCTGCATGATGGGTGATCTTAATGGAATAATTAATGACTAGTTGGACTATAAAACACAGAAAACAACAAAGAAAGTTAAAAAGATACTACCAAAATCCTTCCTCCAAATAATAGAAAAAATTAATTTAAAAGATGCATGGAGAGAGAGAAATGCGGAAAGTAATATACTTTTTATTCAAATAGACACACGTCCTAGGCTAGAATAGATATGATATGGATGTCAGCAGAATTATTGACTAATGTATGACAGATTGAAATAGAAACAAGCACATGGGCAGATCATAATCCAGTATTAGTTATTTGGAAAGGATACAAGAAGAGATCCAGATGGACTCTAATATGATTCTGAAAGAAAAAGACTTTAAACAGAAAATAGAGAAATAACTTGTTTTCTTCTTCAAAGAAAATAGAAAAGAGGATACATCTTTACAGAATCTTTGGGACACAAGAGGCTTGATAATAGATTATACTAGGAGAAGAAACAGAAAACAGAAAAAGACATTTAAGACATTAGAGGATGACTATAAAAGACTGGAAAAAGACTTACAGAAGTCCCCACAAAAAAAAGACATTAAAAATAATATGGATATAATTAAACATAAAATGGGACTAATGGGAAAAAAGGAATTAAAAGTGTGAAACAGAATTACTTTGAAGATGCAAATAAACCAGGCAGATGGCTAGCTTATAAATTGAGAAAGGAAAGAGAAGCAAGAAGAATTAGCCAATTGATAAATAAAGACAGGTTTGTTATGGAAATGAGGAGAAAAAAAAAATTATACAAGATTACTATGGGAAACTGTACTTTCAAGAGAATATTTAAGAAGAAAAAATCAAGCAATATCTTCAGAAAGCGAATTTACCTCAGATACCCAAAAATATTGAAACAATGTTAGAAGGAAATATAACAATGATGGAACTAACAGAAGCTTTAAAAAAACAGAAAGCTGGGAAAGCTCCTTGTCCAGATGAATTGCCAGCGGAATTCTATAAGACTTTTCAGGAAATATTGAATTTTCATCTTCTAGAAGTTATGAATGAAGTTATGTTAAAGAACAGAATACCCAAAACATGGTCAGAAGCATACATTATACTTATAGGAAGGAAGGTACAGACCTGCAGCAAGTTAAAAATTATAGACCTATATCTTTATTGAACTCAGACTATAAAATTTTTGCTTCAATTTTAGCAGAAAGACTAAAAAGATACTTAAATAATTTTATTCATACTGATCAAAATGGATTTCTGCCAAAGAGACAAATCAAAGACAATGTGAGAATCATTTTGGATACTCTGGAATATTATGAAGCTCATCCTGAGAAGCAAATGGCCCTGATGTTTCTAGATGCTCAGAAAGCCTTTGACAATGTGAGTTGGCAATTTATTTTACTGCAACTGATACAAATGGGCTTTGGTAAGAAATTTATTCAAGCCATTGAAACAATATATCATGAACAAACTGCAAAGGTGATGGTGAATGGAAAATTAATAGACTCCATAGATATAAGAAAAGGGAAAAGGCAAGGCTGTCCATTGTCGCCTCTGCTGTTTGTGTTAACATTGGAAGTGTTAAACAGGAATATCAGAGAAGAAAAAAGAAATAAAAGGAATGAAAATTAAAAAGGAGTATGAATTGCAAGCTTTTGCAGATGACCTGGTATTTATATTAGAAGACCCAATGGGAACAACACCCAAATTAATAGAAGAAATAGAAGAATATGGAAAAGTAGCAGGTCTGAGAATAAATAAAGACAAAACAAAGATATTAATAAAGAATATGTTAACAAGACAAAAGGAAGAGTTGGAAAAAACTTTAAAAATACAGGTCACGAACAAGGTTAAATACTTAGGGATTTATATTACACCAAGATGCACTACCCTGAAGGAAGATAATTATGTTAAACAGCAAATTGCAACAGACTTAATGAAATGGGAAAAATTACAACTATCATTGATTGGGAGAATATCCACAATTAAGATGAATATACTGCCTAGAGTTTTATATTTATTCCAGACAATTCCTATTTGATTAGGGAAAGAGTTTTTTGAAGATTTAAATAGAATTGTGTTGAAATATATTTGGCAGGGTAAAAAAGCAAGAATAAAATTAAAGCTGTTACAAGATGCAAGAATAAGAGGAGGATTTGTCTTGCCCAACTGGGAGCTTATTACCAGGCGACAAGTTTGATGTGGGTAAAGGAATAGATAACACTAAGGAACAGTAGACTATTGACTTTAGAAGGCCACGACTTGCTGCTGGGATGGCATTCCTTTCTCTGGTATAAGGGAACAGGGGTATTTTAGAAGACATTATATTCGTGAGGCATTGTTTTTGAGCTGGGAGAAGATTAAAAGACAATATTACTTAAATATTCCAACATGGATATCAACTATTGAAACTGTTTCTTATCCAATAATATATAAAAAGGAACAAACAGTTAGATATGGGGAGTTATTGAATGAAAAAGGTGAACTTAAATCTATGCAAACGTTGAAAGAACAAGGTGTAAAAATGAATTGGTTTGCTTATTTGCAAATACTATCTAGGTTTGATAAAGATTCCAAGGCAGAAGGTATTTATGATAAATTGACTGACTTAGATAAAATTTTGATGGGTACTGATGAAAAGGTAATTAAAAAACTTTATGGATATCTATTAGAATTTAAATTGGAGGAGGAGCAAGTTAAAGAAACAATGATTGCTTGGGGGAAAAATTTTGGATATGGGATTGATTTGGAAAAATGGCAAAAATTGTGGTCTCAAAATTATAAAATGACAATGTCAACTGCATGTAAAGAAAATTTGTATAAGATGTTTTACAGGTGGCACCTACCCCCAAGGAGACTTGTGAGAATATTTAAGAATAAATCGGATAAATGCTGGAAATGTCATCGGATACCTGGTACATATTACCATATGTGGTGGACATGTTCAGACGCAAAGACATATTGGATTAAAATCCACACATGGTTGGAAAAAATGATAAAACAGCATATAGACTTTAAACCAGAGATCTTTTTATTGGGAGTCATACCAGACATATACAATAAAGAACTGGAATATTTGATTGTAAACGTCTTAACAGCAACTAGAATTGTATTTGCGAAGAACTGGAAAAATGACAAAATACCTATGCAGAGGAAGTTATCATCATTAACCCTTATTACATTTTTGGCAGGACTAGACTTCCTGTCTCAGGAACTTCTCTGGAGTTTTTTTCCCTCCTTTGCTGGTACTTCGCTTGTGTGGAGTGACTATTCAAAGTTACAGTGGCACTGAAAAAGTGACTTATGACCATTTTTCACACTTACGACTGTTGCAGCATCCCCACAGTCATGAGAGGTCAGGAGAGGAGATGCGTGCCTTGATGTGAGTGATATTGAGTTGGCCATACCCAGCCAATAACATGACCACCAAGCCATGTCCACCAAGTCACATGACCACCAAGCCACGCCCACCACCTAAGCCACGCCCAAAGAACCAGTTGTTAAAAATTTGAATCCCACCCTTGGGGGAAACCCGAGGGACTTTAGATTTGGGTTTTCCCAGATGTGCCAATATGACATGCCTAATAAATCAGTATTTTGAGGAATATGCCTGCCTTGGAATCTTGATTCCATTAGGGGTGTTTCTTTGAACCCTGACAGTATATTGATATGATTGCCTCTTCTATACAGTCTTTCTGCTATCAAAAGATAGAGACAGATACAGATAGATAAATAGAAAGGGAGGGTTTATTTGAGGTTTCAAAACAAGTTGAATATCATCAAATTCAATCAAAACAAGTTGAATATCAACAATCCAAGTGTTCTTTAAAAATAATGATTGTTATTTAAATAAGCCAGGGCTAGCTTTAAACTAAGACAGATTAGACAGATTTAGGGTGCCAAAATTTAGGCATTACCCCACATCCTCCCACTGAAAATAAAGACCACAAGAAAAACAGTTGACATTTTTTAAAAAAATAGATTTTATTGAATTTTTATTACATTAAACACATAAGTAATATATCACTCAATAACAGCTATTTGTAGTGCTTATCGTATGTCAATAATTTGTGCATTATTTACAGGTATTAATTTATGCATGATTACATTCTTATTCGATCTATTACTTATATTTAATAATTACCTATCCTTAATCTATCTCCGATCTATCCAGCTATACCACTGTTCCCACACCTTATAAAATATTGAAACTTCTTTATCTTTTAAACTCAGCATTAATTTATCCATTTCAGCACAATTCATAACTTTTTGTATAACCAGTTTCTCTACAGGTATATATGGCTGTTTCCAACATTGGGCAAAGGCAATCCTGGCAGCAGTCAATATTTTGTGCTCTTTACATATTTTTTTGAAGATCCCCAATAGGAAGAGTTCTGGTTCTACTTCTAATTGTTCATTGGTGATTTCCTGTAGCCAAGTTTTGATTTTAAGTCAGTATTTTTGATCCTCTGGGCAAGACCACCACATATGATAATATGTTCCCCGCCTTTTTTTACATTTCCAACATATAGGATTCATTTTAGGGTACATTTTCGCTAATCTCAAAGGGGGTAAGTGCCACCTATAGAACATTTTATATGCATTTTCTTTGTATGCTGCTGATTTTGTTAATTTGTGATTTTTGTTCCATACAGTCTCCCAATCTGATAACTTTATGTTGTGACCAATATTTTGAACTCCATGCAATCATGCATCCTTTCACTACTTCTAATTCTATTTCCAGAAGATATTTGTAAATTTTAGTAATATTTTTTTACCTGGGCCTAATAAAACTTGGCTGATTGTTGTGGTTTCAGGTATATTCCATGAACCTTTATGTCCTTTTTATATTGGCTTTGTATTTGGAAATAAGCCCACCAGTCTATTCATAGCTCTTGTTCTTGGAGCTCTTGTATTGTTTTAAAATTTCTGTGAATATCCAATAAGTCTTTATACTTTAACATTTTGTTCAGGTCTAAATTATTTGGGTAGATGATTGCTTCCATTGTGGATAGCCAGATTGGGATTTTTATATAATGTTTCTTTTTAACTTTGATCCAGTTTTTTATCAATGAATCTCTAATCAGATGTCTGTGGAAATATTTTTGTTTGGTGGGTCCTGTATCCCAAAGAAAGGCATGCCATCCTCTCTGAAGGTCATGATCTTCTATAGCTAATATTCTTTTATTCTTTAAGTTAATCCAAGCAAAACTAATATTGCTGCACTATAATTCCCAGTTTGGCAATCCAAAGCCTCCTCTGTTCTTCATATCTTGTAGTAATTTCATTTTTATTCTGGGTTTTTTATCCTGCCAAATAAATTTTGCTGTCATTTTATTAAGGTTATAGAAAAAGTTCTTTTCTAGTTTAACTGGAATGGTTTGGAATAGATATAGAAATATAGACATTTTTATGGCTGCTATTCTTCCTAGCGATGACAATTACATTTTAGTCCATAATTCTAAATCTTTTTTTGTTTGTTGTAATAGCTTATTATAATTATTCTCCTTTATCGCCTTACAGTGTGCTGTCAGCCATATTCCCAAATATTTATTTTTTCTTGTTGTTTGAAGTTCAAGGACTCTTTCTTAATTCTGTTGTTTGTAAATCTGTTACATTTTTTGCTAAAAGTTTCGTTTTCTGTCTATTAATTTTCAATCCTGCCACAGCTCCATATCTTTCTAATTCCTTAATTAATATTTGTCCCTTTTCTATTGGATCTTCAATAATAAAAGCCATGTCTGCAAATGCTTGCAGTTTATATTCTTCATTTCTAGTTTTTAATGCGGAATTTTGCCTCATTCCTTCGAATAGTACTTCTAATGATAATATGAAGAACAGAGGGGACAGTGGACAACCTTGTCGAACTCCTTTCTCTATATTTGGGTATTTTCTCCATTTATTATAATATCTGCTTTTTGTACCGAATAAATTGCTGTTATAATATTCTCAAATTTGGTGCCGAAATTAGAAACTAAAGGAAGAACTAACTCTTTACTTTAAAGAAAATAATAACCAATATACAACTCTTCAAAACTTATGGGACACTATGAAGCCGTCACATGGGGAATTATAATATCCTACGCTGCACAAAAAAACAAAGAAAAACATGCCTAACAAAACAATTTATACCAAACAATTAAGAAACTAGAATCCAAACTACAGAACACCCCACAAAATGTTAAATTACAAAAACAACTGATTCTCTACAAACATAAACTTAACTAAGTTGAACAGGAAGAATTGGTTAGAAACTTGAAAGCAACCAAGCAAATATACTTTGAACAAGCAAACAAGCCTGGCAGATGGCTGTCTTATAAACTCAAAAAAGAGAAAGAGAAAAGAACCATTTACTAGCTACAAAATGAAAGTGGAAACTGTCAACATACAATAGAGAAGAAAAAAGAGATTGCACATAAGTATTTTGAGAAACTATATAAGAAAGAGAGAGTAGATGAAAATCAGATAAGGGAATATCTAAGAGAAAAAAGAAATCGAGAAATTAATGATGAGATGAAAGAATCTTTGACGAAGTATATAACTATGACAGAATTAAAACAAGCAATTAGAGCCCAGAAAAGTAACCAAACTCCAGGCCCTGATAGTTTCCCAGCTGCATTTTATAGAGAGATAGAAGAACAAGTGGGACTAATAATGGTGGATTTATAAAACAAGATATTATCATCTGCTAAAATGCCAGACACGTGGAGAGAATCATTAATTTTGCTAATCCCAAAGGGGGACTCAGATGCCAGAATGATACAAAACTATAGACCAATTTCCTTGCTGAATGTAGATTACAAAATATTTACTACCATTATTGCTAATAGATTAAAGAAAATTCTGAATGATTATATACATTCAGACCAAAATGGGTTTCTCCCAAACAGACAAATTAGGAATAATTTAAGAATAATAATGGATAGTTATGAAGCCCACCTGGAGAAACAGGTAGCCCTTGTTTTCTTGGATGCTCAAAAGGCTTTTGACAACCTTAATTGGCAATTTATGATTCAGCAAATTCATGAACAGTAGACATTTTATCAAACTTTAAAGAATTGACTTTTCGTATTCTTAATATATTTTATTGCATATGTACAGTATATATGAAAATTCTTCATTTACTACATAGATTGATTTTGCCACTTATTAAATTACCTAAAAATGTTAAGAAAAACTCTCTGGGAAAGAACACAGGAAGTGATAAGTTATCTTACGTTTTGCTGTAGTAGTTCCAATTGTCAGAACTTTTAATAAATTTCATAAACTGTCCAGAGGTGCTACTAAATATGCTGTAGACATATTTTATATACTATGATTTTGGTTTCAATGAAAGATTATTACCTAAAGGTGTATTTTTTTAATTTTAATGTAGCAATACCTAAAATGTACATTTTTGTAAGTACAGAAAATGTTAAATTAATCATTCTAAAAATGCAAATATTTGCATCATAGTATGTGGGACTTCACATCAGTGATAGGTGGCACCATCAGTCAACGTGGCTTTGTACCACCATTTTTCCTTGACTTATACAGATATAAAGTACGTAGTTTAAAGAGTATTGCACTATATTGAAGTTCCCTGCCTTATTTCTATACCAGCAACAAACTGAGCCTTCTGCCAGTTTTCTTT
>NW_020769740.1:0-33705 GCF_900518735.1 Pseudonaja textilis | reverse complement strand
AATTCAGCAATCAACCAGAAAGGCGAAACAACAGACCGGTCGCTCAATGCGACACCCTCTCCCACTTTCTCAGGCCATGTGGCAGCATGGAATATGGCTTCCAAAGCTGATAGGCATCCCCCCTTGAGAAGTTCACCTTTTAAAAGAGATAATAAACAAAACACAGGGTTAATGCGATGCCCTTAACCCCCTCTCCCCCCCTCCAAGGGGACCCTTTAGTTTGTCAGGGAATTTGTTATGGAATTGGTTAACAAATCTATCTGCATGCACATCCCAACTTTTTACTCATGTAGCCTCTGACAAATAATACCAAATATTGTAACTTCCCTCAGTGCAATCTAGAATCAAGAATTTTCTTAATTTCATAAAGTGTCTCACCCTGTACGAACAAAGGTTTAGTGGGAGCTGTTGGGATGGGCCTTAGATTTAACCCTACAGCTGGTTTCAATAAACTACTATGGAACACTGGATGTATTTTCCCCAATAGCTGGGGAAGACTTAATTGGACTGTGACTGGATTGATTATTTTTGATATAGGGAATGGACCAAAGAATTTAGGGCCCAACTTCCTACTGGGAAGTTTCAATTTGAGATATTTAGTTGACAAAAACACTTTGTCCCCTACTTTAAATGGTGGTTGGAGGGATCTATGTTTATCTGCTTGCTTTTTATATTCCTCAGCAGCTTCGGTCAATTTTTTTTTGTATCTTCCGAACCTTTTTTTAATGAGTCCATCCATTCCTTTAAAGACATAAATGTGGGGGCTTCCATAGGTAATTCCGGCATAGGGACAAATTCTATGTTGATTTGGAACTGAGTCAATCCTATGCTGCTATGTACTGCATTATTATAAGCAACTTCTGCAAATGGCAACAGCTCAGGCCAGTTTTCCTGTTGATAATTTATATTGTATCTAATGTATTGTTCTACCACAGCATTTGTCCTCTCTGATGCCCCATTGCATGCAGGATGGAACTCTGAGGATAGCCCTTGGGATGACCCAGTGGACTTTAAAAACTCCCTCCAGAACTTAGCGGTAAATTGTACACCTCAGTCTGAGATTACTCCATGAGGTACTCCATGGAGTCTATAAATATGCTTCATGAACAATTTTGCAAGCTTTTTAGCTGAAGGTAGTCCTTTACAGGCTGTAAAATGGGCTTGCTTAGAGAATAACTTGATAACAGTCCAAATAACTGTATTCCCTCCACTCTCAGGTAATTCTACAATAAAGTCCATTGCGATTTCTTCCCACGGCTTTGTTGGTTCAGCTACTTGTTGAAGGAGGCCAGGGGATTTACCAGTTCTGTGTTTCATTGTGGCACAAATTGAGCAGCTTTTCACAAAGTCTTCAACATCAGGTTTCATTTTTGGCCACCAGAACTGCCTCCTAACTAAATGCAGGATTTTTAAGAACCCAAAGTGTCCCCCAACCATGAATCATGGCTATGCTTTAGTACCATTAGTTTTAGATTATTGGGTACATAAAGTTTCATCCCTTTCCAAGCCAATCCCTCTTTCATTGTCAAATTGGTTTGATGCTCCGCAAACCAGGGATTGGTCAAAAGGGCTGCTTTCAACTCAGTTGTCAGTGTCTTCTAGGCGTCTGGGGCTGCAGTTGGCTTGGCCTTGGGTGGTTACTTGGCCTGCTGGTTGGGCTTCTGATATCATAGTCTGCGCTACTTCCACTAGGCAACTGTCAAATTGGGGTTTTCTTGACAGGGCATCCGCCAGTATGTTTTTCCCTCCTGGGATATATTTCATATTAAAGTTGAACTGCTTGAAGCATTGAGCCCAGCGGACTTGTTTAGGTGATAGTTTCCGAGGTGTCTTTAGAGCCTCGAGGTTCTTGTGATCAGTCCACACCTCAAACAGCTCCTTCACCCCTTCCAGGAAATGCCTCCAAGACAGCAAAGCACTGCAAACACTTCTTTTTCCCAAACTGGAATATCCCATAGTTGTGACTGCCACTTTTGTTTCTCCAGTTCACAGCTCAGGTGTCAAAACTGCTTTCATGAGAAACCATACAGATGCCTGGAAGAAAGAAAACAGGGAAAGGGCCACAAAAAGCCTGTGCTGTAAATGAAAAGGCTGTCCTGGTTTCTCACACAGAACTTTCTTTCCCCAATCAAGGAAGGACCCAAGAAGTTCAATACATTTTGGAAATTTTCCAGAGAATTTGGAATAAGTCTGATTGTTCTCTCCAAGATATTCCTGAGGTTGTCATAAAGCTGTTGTCATAAAGCTGCCTCTCCTTTCATCTCTTTTTGTTATCTAGGCCATCCAGGGAGGAGGTACATTTCCATTATGGATCTTTTGCATTGCTGCACCTGTAAAAAATCTTCTGGCATGATTCCTTTAACTATTTCCAGAATTGATATGATTTGGGGAATTTGAAGGATCTTGCCTTTGAGAGTATATTTATCCGGATAGGAACAACGCTCTGTTCTTAAGTGAATAAATAAAATATTAACAAAGCCAGTTATTGTTAAAAGACAACAAAGAGACTGAAGAAATTTAAGCAAACTCTATTTCTGCTGTTGTCCAAAATAGGCAACAGGTGATCATTCACCCTCATTAAAATTGGGGTATTAATGCAGGATGAAGCATGAAAGCTCCTCAGTCATTTGGGATAGGAAGAAAGGGTATTTTGAACAAAGTTTCTAATTCATTGGGTGAACATTTTCTGGAAAGGAATTGCCCCATTTTGCACCCCTCTTGCAAACCTGGATCTTGCTAAGATGGAGAAAAAGGTGGAATGAATTCACAGTTGTCCAAGCTGTAGCCATCATATCCATCCATGTCATTTCATTTCAGATGGGAAACCAGTTCACGTTTGGAGAATACTTTGGCTTCACTGGCTGCAAGGAAGAGGAAGAGGAGGGTGAGCATTAATGCCTTCATTGCTGAGGCTACTTGGAGGACGATGTCTGACTTCTCCAAAAGAAGCTACAGGATTTTATAATGACAGAAATTGGCACATCTGAAGACATTGTAAACAAAGTATGTAGCAATAATAATTCTGAAATGTGAGGTAATTATGCGTGGACCGGCAGAGAGTGCTGAGGGCAAAAGCCAAAAAGAAAGAAAAAAAATAACTGTCATTTTTAATTTTATAAGAAATCAAACACGACTAATTTTGGGAAAGAAGAGCTTTTTTAAATAGTTTATTTATACATTTTCATATTACATACATATGTGCTTGGTGAACAGCATATTGTCTGGATCATTTTGCTTATATAATAATACTTTTCCCGTTCCTAATTTCTATCTCTATTATCCAACCATTTGTAAAACAAATCCCATGTTTGAAAATACTCTGTATCTTCTTTTTCTTTCATCTTTAATGTCAATATGTCAATTTCTGCACAATCTAAATCTTTTTTTAATTGTATCTTCTTCTGTAGGTGTTTCCTCATTTTTCCAGTGCTGTGCAAATACAATTGCTGCTACCAATACATGTAATATTAAATATATATTCTCTTGTCATACTTTTCTGGTACTATTCCTAACAAAAGTATTTGTGGCTTATAATCTAACTTCTGCTTTAGCATTTTTTTCTAACCATGTATGCATTTTTGTCCAAGATTTCTTTGTTTTTGCACATGTCCACCACATATGATAATATGCATCCAGTGTCTGGTTACATTTTCAATATCTGGCGGACAAGTTTTTAAACATCTTTACTAGTCTTGCTGGTGGTAAATGCCAGAGAGAAGAGCATTTAAAAAAAAATTTTTAATTAATATATATATAAAAAGAAAGAGCAACGTGTTCAAAATCCCTACATACAGTGTTGCCTGGTTACATTTCTTGGAGTAATATTCACCATAATCATAGTAATAGTCTTCTCTAATGATAATTTCATGATAACAGTGCTTTTCCCTCATAACATTAATACATATTAATTAGTAAAACAAATCAAAATTAATCACAATTAATAAGTTACAGTAAACAACCTTGATTAGGAGATTAATTTTTCTCCTGTAATCTTTGAATTTCTAACTCCTGTTTCTTTTATTTAACCAATAATAGAACAGATCCCATACCTCAAAATATTCAGCATCTTCCTTTACTTTAATTTCAAATGTTAGTGTATTCATTTCTGCACATTCTAAAATTTTTGTTATTATCTTTTCTTCTGTGGGGATCTCCTTGCCCTTCCAATGTTGTGCGAACCCAATTTCTGGCCGCTGTTAACACATGTAGTATTAAATATGCATTTCTTTAACTGTATTTATCCGGTATGATGCCAAACAGAAATATTTCCAGTTTAAAATCTGTATGTTCCCTTATCATTTTTTTCTAGCCAGGTATGTATTTTAGTACAGTTTTTTTTTTTTGCTTTTGAACATGTCCACCACATGTGATAATACGTGTCCGGAACTTGGTTGCACTTCCAGCACTTGGCAGATTTATCCTTAAACATTCTGACTAATCTTGCTGGAGAGAAGTGCCATCTATAAAACATTTTGTATAATTTTTTTTTATATGCAGTAGACAATGTCAATTTATAGTTTCTGTCCCACAACTTTTGCCATTTGTCTAATTCTATGGAATACCCAAAAATTTTAGCCCATGCTGTCTTAATTTCTTTTACTTGCTTGCTCCTCTGCCATTCTAATAGTTAATAAGTAGTTATAGAATTTTTTTAATCAGTTTATCCTCTGGTTCTGTTCTTTATAGAATCCATATATTTTGGTATCTTTATGATATCTAGATTGTATCTGTGCATGCAGACACCATGTTAAATTTAATCCCTTGGTTATTCAATTCCTGTTTGTTTTTCATTTCCCTCTTCTCATTTAGAATATCTGTATATCTTACAATTTTTCCCATGTCCATCACATTTGGGTGTGTTAGTGCCTCCATCATGGACAGCCAGACCGGTACTTTCAAGTAGTGTTTTTCCTTGATTTTTGCCCAGAGAGTAGGGCGTTCCTAATGTAGTGGCCTTAAAAGTAGTGTTCCTGAAAGAAGAGCATTTTTAATGCCCTGAAAAATCCTGGCTCAAGGGAATCTGCATGAGGAGTACCAAAACTGTAAAAGTGGCTTCTGCAACAGTGCAACTGAAGCCCCAACCATTTTTTGTTCTTGCACATGAAAACAGAAGAGGACGTTCATTGTGTAGTGGCTTCTGACATTTTTGGACCTCTGAAATTTTGATCATATGATCATGGGATGCTGCAAAGGTCATACCTCACTTCTTTCAGCGAAAAACTGTCATAAGTCACTTTTTCAGTTACTAAATGAACTGTTTTAAGTCAAGGACTACCTGTATTAAAGCTTTCTGAAACACAATATTATAATCCATGAATT
This sequence comes from Pseudonaja textilis, assembly GCF_900518735.1. Next base: position 28,386 of record NW_020769740.1, on the reverse strand, counting down.
TAATTTAATTTTTAATTTGACTGAATTAAATCAAGTTTGGTTTGCAGTCCTAGTGATATTAGTGGGGAAAGGACCTTCATGTGGCTATATTAATTAATCCTAAAATACTTAACTTCAGAGTAGGAAGCATTTTATAGAGAAGAGACAATGGGAAAATGTTTAGCATATTAAGATCTATTAGTATAAAGATTGGAAAATTTAAGGTGAAGTCAAGAGAACAACTGACTGCAGAGAAATCCATTTTCAGTGGGTTTTATATGCATGATAGATAAAAAGATGGCAGGAATTGAACAATGTAGGACAGAATTTGAAAATGAACTATGTGATTGCAGAAGTGTATAAACTTTTGTTGAAGAGGGACAAATTAAGAATTGCATGATAAAATGAGTTAAGATTATAATACATAAATGGCTCAATGGGAGAAAATGTAATTAAATAGGATGAAATTCTAATTGTGTTCTAATTTAAGAGAGAATGTTCATGAAGGATGTATCATTGGTATATGAACATGATGGCGAACCTATGGCATGCGTGCCACAGGTGGCATGCAGAGCGATTTGTGTGAGCACACAAGCCCCAGCCAAACTTACCTGCACTGTGCATGTGCATGCCTCCCAGCTGATTTTCAGCCTGTTTGAGGCAGTTTTCGCCCTTCTGGAGGCTTGAGGGAAGCCTCTGCAGCCTCCGGAGGCCAAAAAATGGGCCTTCTGGAAATACTGGAAGTGCTGAAATGGGCCTGTTTTCAGCCTCCTGGGGGTCTAGAGGCTTCCCTCGAGCCTCTGGGAGGCTAAAAATGGCTTCCCCTGAGCTCCAGAGGCCCTCCAGAAGCTGAAAAAAGGCACTTCCGGTATTTCTGGAAGGCCCATTTTTCGGCTTCCCGAGGCTGCGGAGGCTTCCTGGAAAAGCAAAAATGGCCTCAAACAGGCCAAAAATCAGCTGGGAGGCATGCACATGCCTGTCATGCCCTTCGTGGAGACTGACTCTGAGAAGTCAGAGGAGGACCCAGGCTCATCCCCTATCCATCCTAGGGCATGCAGGGAGGAGAGTGTTGTAGTTGAGCAATGAGAGGCTAGACCAGGGCTAGGATGCAACAAGACTTTATTGTAACAATAAAGGACTGAACGTGTTAGCCCTGCCTGGAGCAGGCTCACAGCGATCAGCGGCTGGCCGGACCCTGCAGCTGGCTTTTATAGCCGGCCGTCGAGGGAGGCTAGCCAATGAGGGGCAGCAAACGCCCCCGCAGCATGAACGGACCTGGGTGGGGACTTTGGTAAGTTCCAGGGACATAACACCCCTTCCCCCCAGATGCGAACATGCATAGTCACTTAAATAAGCGGGCGGTCTGTGCTGGCGCCCCGAGCGTCGTAACTCCAGTGAGTTACCAAGTGTCTCAGAGTTCAAGGAACCCGGTGGGGTTGGTGATGGGGTGCAGCCTCGCCCTGAGGGTTGCACAGGCACCGGTGTAGTGCTTCTGGTTGGTGATGTCGTGGCCCCGTCTACTGGTTCTGGTGGCGGACCCATCGGGCAGTCCCGGTCTACTGCCTGCTCCCCTGGTCCGGACGGTGGTGGCGAAGAGATTCTGGTATGGTCTTCGATGGGAGCTTGGTGTGGCACCGGGGGTCGACCTGAGCCCACGATCCGACACTGGCGAAGGTACCCTGTCGCTTCCTTAGCTGGTCCAGGTGTCTCCTCCAGATGCGGCCGTCTTCCAGCTGGACTCGGTACGACCGGGGACCGGTGATGGCTACTATCACTCCTGGAATCCACAGTGGGTCTCCAGCATAGTTCCTTGCAAAGACATGTTCCTGCAAGACAAAATCTCTGACCCCCGTCATTGAAGCGAGAGGGGTGTCAGGGCAATAGTGAGGGTGGAGCCTATCCAACACAGTTCTTAGGCGTCTACCCATCAGAAGTTCAGCAGGGGATTTGTTGGTGACCATGCAAGGGGTCGAGTGTTGGCTTAGCAAGAAACGGGAGAGTCTGTGATGCCAATCTTCTTTGCTGAATCTGGCTAACGCTTCTTTTGTGGATCTAACGGCTCTCTCCGCCAGTCCGTTGCTGGCAGGATGAAAGGGAGCCGTGAAGATATGTCGGATGCCAAGATTTGTGGCAAAACGGCTAAATTCTGTTGAGGCAAACTGGGGGCCGTTATCCGAAACTATGGTATCTGGTAGCCCGTGTGTTACGAATAGGCGAGTTAGAGCCTTGGTAACTGCTAGCGTGGTGGTCGTGGATAGTTGGGCCACATCGATCCATTTAGAGTATGAGTCTACGACCACCAAGAAGGTTTTGCCGTGTATTGGACCCGCTAAGTCAATGTGTAGCCTTGACCAAGGCACGTTGGCGCTCTCCCACTTTGTGGGGGTGGTGACTGGAGGGGATGGTCTGGATTCCTGGCAGGGTTGGCATGAGCTTACCCACTTGACGATGTCGTCGTCCAAGCCAGGCCACCAGACGTAGCTCCGTGCCAACGCCTTCATCCGGACGATGCCCGGGTGGCCCTCATGTAGTGCCTCTAAGACTGGTGTGCGAAGTGAGGCCGGAATAACAACCCGGGTGCCCCACAACAGGCAGCCCTGTATGCTAGACAGTTCCTGTTGACGGGTCTTAAAAGGTGTGAATTCGGCTGCGAGGTTAGAGCCCGGCCACCCCCTCCTCACCCAGTCCAGTACCTGGGCGATGGTTTTGTCTGTCTTGGATTTGGTGGCGATGTCGAGGGCGGTGACAGGAAGGTCGAGCTCGGTGACATCGAAGATGGCATGGACTGGTGCCGGGCCTTCCACTGGAGCTGGTAGGGGGCAGCGGCTGAGGGCGTCTGCGTGGCTTAACGTTTTTCCTGGGTGGTGGATGAGCTTGTACGAATAAGCCGCCAGGAACAAGGTCCACCTCGTCATTCTGGGGGACAACACTTGGGGAGTCTGCTTGTCTCCGGAAAGAAGACCCAGGAGAGACTTGTGGTCCGTGATTAGCTCAAAGTTGTGGCCAAACAGGAATTCATGAAATTTCTTAACCGCGGCCACTGCGGCTAAAGCCTCCTTGTCAATCTGACTATAGTTACGCTCTGTCGCTGAGAGCGTTCTGGAAAAGAAAGCGATTGGTGCCTCGGAGCCGTTGGGTAGTCTGTTAGTGTTTGGGGATAAACCCCCTAGCAGAGTGTGCAGCAGCAGTCAAGCCAGGCAGCCAAATGAGAGTGAGGCTGGGCCCTAGAGTATACACACACTTGAGACAAAATACACTGTTTGTGGTTTAAATAGGTATTTAATTCATACAGAGATTAAGAATAGTCATTCAGTCCATATGTCAGTATCCAGTTTATCAATCCAGTTATCAAGTCCTTTAAACAGTAAATACAATGTCTTTATCTGCTTGTAAATCTTCTTGTTCTGATACCTTCCTCTCAAGGACAACACTGAATTCTCAGCTCACCAGTAAACAGTCCTTGTGTTCAGTTGAATTTGGTATCTGGCACAGTAGCCTCCAAAGTAAGCAGATAGACCAACACAGCAGACAGCAGACCTGGAACAGTAACCAGGTGCATCCAGAAGCCGGACTCAGACAGTTGCATCCAGAAGCCGGTGACTCAGACAGTTGCATCCAGAAGCCGGGGCTATTACGTTTCCCCTCTACCTATATGGCTGCCTGCAACCGCACCCACAATGACATTGCAGTTTCTTGTGCTTAAAGCTACAAAGCACTTAATCCTAGGTTTACATATTTATTCAACCCAAACCAGTTGGAGTATTCATATACCCAACATTCTCCCCTTTTGGGTGATATAAATATGTAATACCTTTACATTCTAAACCCATATTTTTGACAACTCTGTAGATGCTTAATAGCACCTTGGGCTTTAGTAAAATGATCAGCTACATTGTCCTCCGACATGCAGTATTCCAGCTGTATCAATTTACTCTGTACAGACTGTCTTACATTAAGATATCTCAAATCTGTATGTTTACTTCTCGTTTTAACTGCAATATTAGTGGCCATTTGAATTGCTGCCTGATTATCTTCATGTACAACTATAGGGTAATTTACAGTTATACCCATATCCTTCAACATTTGTTTGTACATAATCAACTCAGTACACAATAAAGATAAACAGGAGAATTCTGCCTCCATAGTAGACAAACTTATATGCTCTTTCCTTATTGACTTCCAGCCTATTAACGTCTTACCCAGCATTATGGCTGTTCCTGAAGTCGACTTTCTAGTATCTCTTTCTGCTGCAAAACTAGCATCCGCATAAGCACTCAATATGAGATCACCTTTTGGCTCTAAATACAGTGCATGGTGTAATGTACCTTTAAGATATCTTAGGATTCTTTTCAATGCTATCCAGTGACATTGAAGCGGATCGTTATTGTGTCTTGCCAGCTGATTAATACTAAAAGCAATATCTGGCCTTGACCAATTGCTAATATATGATAAGCTACCAATCAAAGATTGATACAGTTCCTTATCACATTTGGGACTTTGAGTATCGATTTTGCAAATATCCTGACTCATTGGAGTCTTTGCAGGCTTACAAAGTTCCATCTTATAATCTATTAGCAATTTAGATATCTTATCTTCTTGAGATATCCCAAAATCTTTCTGTGTTCTCAATATATTCAATCCTAGATATCTCTTTATCTCCCCTAATTGCTTGATTTTGATTTTCTTGGCTAATGATGATATTATTTCATTTGCTTCATCATTAGTTTTAGTTATCAGAGCAATATCATCAGTAAACAACAATAATAATGATATCTTCCCATTCTTTTCTCTCTTAAATAGACATGGGTCAGCTAAACCAGCTTTAAATCCTATATTGGTCAGTTCCTTTACAATATACTGGTTCCATTCATAGCCCGATTGTTTAAGACCATAAAGGCTCTTCTTTAATAACCAACAATCATTATCATTATTATTGTCTCCTTTAAATCCATTAGGCTTTTTCATATACACAGTATGTCTTAGTGGAGCATGCAAGTAAGCAGTTTCCACATCTAAATGGTTAACTATATAATGCTTGCTTGCTGCCCACACCAATGCTGCCCTTAACGTGCAAATACTTCATCATAGTCTTTTGCACTTTGTCTAAAGCCTTGGGCTACTAACCTTGCCTTATGGATTGTGTTTCCATCCTTATCAGTTTTTATTTTAAAAATCCACTTGCAGCCAATGGGTTTTTCATTAATAGGTAATCTCACATTTTCATACACTTGCATATCCTTCAAGGATTTCAATTCTTTATTAATTGCTGCATACACCTTTTCTTTCTCTTTAGAAGGATATCTTTTATCTCATCCACAGTAGATGGAATTCTATTTACCTGGCACACTGTGTTAGCCTGGTATCTATCAGGCGGTCTAGAAATACGTGTAGTCCTTCTGGGTATTACTGGGCTTGGTTGAGTTACTACCTGGTCCTTTTCCTCATCTTGCTGAGCTATTTCTTCTATTTCTTCTTCTATGGGCACTATCTCTTCCTGTACTTCTGTCTTCACTTTATTTTTAAAGTTACAGGGATACTCAATGGGATTTCTGTAGGATTCAATAATCACTTCGTTACTGTTATACTGCTCTAACTTATCCCATACTACGTGCTCTAGAAATTGGGCATTGGCACTACATAACACTCTAGATGTGCCTTTCTCCCAAAATCTATATGCCCTATGGTTAGCTTGGTAACCAACGAAGAAAAATTGTTTAGCTCTGTGTTGCCCTTTACGCCTGAGTTGTGTAGGGATATGCACCCATGCTGGTGCACCAAATGTGTGCAGGTAACTCAGATTAGGCTTCCTGCCATGCCACATGGTGAATGGTATTTCACCAGTGGTTGAGTTAACCACATTATTTAATAAATGATTAGCACACATTGTTGCCTCCCCCCACAAAGAATCAGGTAACCCAGAATCAGTTAACATTGTTCTAACCATTGCCTGTAGTGTTTGGCCTCTTCTTTCAATATATGCATTGTGCTGTGGTCTGTATGGTGCAGATTTCTTATGAGCTATTCCAGCTGCCTTTAATCTATTCTGGAATTTGGTATTGACAAATTCCGTGCCATTATCTGTCACCAAGGTTATCAGTTGCCGTTTGCTTTTCCTTTCTGCAAACTTTAACCAGTTGAAGAAATGTTGATATGTTTCAGTTTTGCTTTTCATTAGGTAGCAAAACCCATATCTAGAGTAATGGTCCATAATGCTCAGTATATATCGAGCACCCCCCATACTGGGTTTCTTTGGACCTATAATGTCTGCAAATACTACTTCTAAAGGTTCTTTAGTTTTGAAACCATTTAGCCTATTTGCAGGCAATATCTTACTCTTATCTTCACAACAGACATTACAACGCAAATACTTATCACAGGGTTTCAACCTTATTCCTTCAGATAACTCCACTGTACGTTTTAGCATTTTAAAATTTACATGCCCCAAACGTCTATGCAATAAATGGATACATTCATCATGAGGCTTGATATTATTAAATACAGTTTGTGCCTCCCCTTTCTTACTATCATGTAAGACATACAACGCCCCATTTAAAGCTGCAGTTACCTTTTTGTTATCCCTTTCCAGTATGCACTTATTATTTTTCATATCACAATTGCTAAACATGGCCAGTTCAAAGGATTTCTTTGGCTTCTTTAAATTCTGGCGTTTTCCTTTTCTGCAGAATCTTGCCAAATGTCCTCTGCCTCCACAATTAAAACACTTTTTAATTGTGTATGCCGTTGAAGATAACTTCTCTTCTTCCGGGTGCTTTACTTTACACAGCTGGTTTCTCTCAGGCTTTGAAGATAATTTCTCTTCCTTATTAGGCTTATCTTCCCTCAGCTGGTCACGTTCACTCCTTCTCCTGGCTTCCTCTAATAGCATGCCAGTTATCTCAGTTACTGATAAACTGTCTTTAGGCAATACCTCCAATGCAGTCACAAAATCATCATAGCTTCGATCCAGAGAAGACAATATGATGTATACTTGTTGCAACTCATTAAATATAAGCTCTTTTTCTTGCAGTTCTTGAAAAATGCTTTTCATATAGTTTAAATGAGTTAACATGTCTCCATTTATCTCAAGATGTGTTCTAAACAGCTTCCGTGTAAGATTGATATGAGCTCCTACACTGTCTCGAACATAAATCCTCTTAAGACTATCCCAGCAGTCTGAAACATTTTCCACTCCACGGATATGAATGAGTTGCTGGTCAGACAGGGTGAGACCTATGATGCACAAAGCCTGCTCATTCTTTCGTTCATAGTCCTGTATCAGTTTATAATCCTCTTCATCGTTAGGATTTAAATTTGATATATCTGGTGGGTTTGTAATTATGTCCCAATAACCTTCTCTTCGTAGAAGTAAACTACATTTCATGGACCATGAAACATAGTTTGTTCCATCTAACCTGGATATCATGGACAGATGTGGCAAATTGACTTGTGCCATTTCTCTTGAGAAAAATAACTATTTAACAAACAGTTTGTCTTTACAGCAATGTGTAACTCTTGACCAAAACTCTCACTGGTATATCCTGGTTAGCTAGACTGTGCACACTGCTGGGCCCATAACCAATGTTAGTGTTTGGGGATAAACCCCCTAGCAGAGTGTGCAGCAGCAGTCAAGCCAGGCAGCCAAATGAGAGTGAGGCTGGGCCCTAGAGTATACACACACTTGAGACAAAATACACTGTTTGTGGTTTAAATAGGTATTTAATTCATACAGAGATTAAGAATAGTCATTCAGTCCATATGTCAGTATCCAGTTTATCAATCCAGTTATCAAGTCCATTTACAGTAAATACAATGTCTTTATCTGCTTGTATATCTTCTTCTTAAGATACCTTTCTCACCAAGACAACGCTGAATCCACAGCTCACCAGTAAACAGTCCTTGTGTTCAGTTGAATTTGGTATCTGGCACAGTAGCCTCCAAAGTAAGCAGATAGACCAACACAGCAGACAGCAGACCTGGAACAGTAACCAGGTGCATCCAGAAGCCGGACTCAGACAGTTGCATCCAGAAGCCGGTGACTCAGACAGTTGCATCCAGAAGCCGGGGCTATTACGTTTCCCCTCTACCTATATGGCTGCCTGCAACCGCACCCACAATGACATTGCAGTTTCTTGTGCTTAAAGCTACAAAGCACTTAATTCTAGGTTTACATATTTATTCAACCCAAACCAGTTGGAGTATTCATATACCCAACATAGTCTATGGCTTAATACAGTGCCAATCCCAAAAGGGGATGCATCCGCGGCTAGTACCAGTGGAAGGTGTGGGTCAAATTGAATAAGGACCGCATCAGATGTGAGCAGTGATTTGACTGCGCGAAAAGCGGTGTCTTCCTTGTGTCCCCAGTGCCAAGGTGCTTTTTTATCTAAGAGCCTGTGTAAAGGCTCTGCTACTGATGCTTTGTGAGGTAGAAATGATGCATAAAAGTTCAATAATCCCAAAAAGGCTTGTAGCTCGGCTTTAGTGGTTGGCGTGGGTGCCTTGTGAATTGCCTTGACCTTGGACTCTAGGGGGTGAATGCCTGAGGTGTCAATTCTATAGCCCAGAAAGTCCACCTGTCTAGTGGCAATGGCACATTTCTCCTTTTTTAATTTGAGGCCATGCTGTCTGAACCTGTCTAACACTGCTCTGACTCTCTGGAAGAGTTGGGGTCTGTCCCTGGCCGAGACCAATATGTCGTCGAAGTAGGGCACTACGCCAGGGAGGCCCTGAAGTATACGCTCCATGAGGGATTGGAAGATGCCCGGGGCAACACTTACGCCAAATTGGAGACGCTTGCACCGGAAAGCACCCCTGTGGGTCACAATGGTCTGCAGTTCGGCTGTTTGGTTGTCAACAGGGAACTGTTGATATGCTTGTGACATGTCCAATTTGGCAAAAATGTTGCCAGGCTCAAAGGTATGCAATAAATGTTGAATGACCAGGACTGGGTACGCGCTAACTTGTAGAAAGCGGTTGATAGTTGTTTTGTAATCTGAACAAATTCTCAGGCTGCCATCCTTTTTAAGGGGTGTGACAATTGGCGTCTCCCATTTGGCGAAGTCTGTCGGCTCAATGACCCCTTGCTTTAATAATTTATCGAGCTCTGCGTCCAGTTTAGGCCAAATGGCAAATGGGACTCTACGCGGTTTCAGCCGGACTGGAACCGCTTGGGGGTCAACTGCAAATGAGATGGGGGTACCATTATAACACCCTAACTCATTGCTGAATACGTCTGAGTAGTCAGTGAATAAGGAGTCAGTGTCAGAAGCTGAGACAGCATGGACTCCTGTTAACCCTAGGCCGAGGTAGGGGAACCAATCAAGCCCCAGAAGACTGGGGAGGTTGCCGTTAACTACCACTAGAGGCAGGTGGCCTTTGAAAGCTTTAAAATTAACAAGGAACTTGCCTTTGCCGAGTACTGGAATGTCTTTTCCCTGATAATCCCTCAAGGAGATCTGGCACTTCTGGAGCTGGTTTCTGGATAGTCTGGGCTGGATTTTCTTGAGGGTGCTCCAAGAGATGATTGAGAGCGCTGACCCCGTGTCAACCTCCATACGACAAGGAGGTTGACATGGGGTTGACAATGGAGAGTGTTATTTTACTAATAGAGTGACAGGTGTGGTTAGCATGGTAGCAAGTGTGACAATTTAGTACTTGCCTTTGGGGCCCATAATGGGAAAAGGAAGGAACCTTTTGTGCTGAGTTGTGCGCGGCCTGGCAGACTCTAGCGATGTGGCCTTTTTTGTGGCAATGGTTACAGATGGCACCCTTGAACTTGCACGTAGCTCTCGAGTGAGGTCCGCCACAGGATAGGCACAGGATGATGTGTTTGGGTGCACTGTTGGTTTCTTGCCTGGCTCCTGCCTGTGGTTGTTTGGCATGGGTGAGGCGGTGGATGTCTGTTTGATCGTTAGGGTCGTCTTCGTTGACTACCTCTTCTGAATGAACGGTGGCGCAGCTTTGTTTGGGAACGGGGCCTTGAATTTCAGTGGCTGACTGGGTTTCCAGCTCTGCTGCCAAGGCTTCCTCGATGGCCTGGGATAGGTTGAGGTCCTTCCTGGCGAGTAGTCGCCTTTGGAGGTGAAGGTCTTTGACCCCGCAGACGAGCTGGTCGAGGAGCATGTCATCAAGATAGTTCCCGAACCCGCAGTGGAGGGCTGCAGTCCTCAAGGCGGCCATATATTGGTTGACGGTTTCTTTTTCCGCTTGCTTCCTCATCCGGAAGGTGAAACGCCTCGCGATTTGTGATGGTCTGGGGGAGTAATGATTGGTGAGAATCTCTAGCAACTCTGCCCAGGGGACATTCTTTAACTCACGTGGAGCAACGAGTGCTGTGGCGGTATCAAAAACGATGGCTCCGCAATAACTGAGGAAGAATGACTTTTTTCTGTGCTCCCCAGCATCAGCCAGACCAATAGCGTCGATGTAGTGGTTAAAACGATTCTTGTATGACTCCCACTTCTCTTCTTCCGGCTTGAACGGTGGGAAGGCTGGGTTGGAGTTCATGATGAGGACTCCTGCGCATTAAGCTGTTGAGAAATCTCTCTGGGACAACAAAATGGCACTTTGTGCTCTTGTCAGGCTAGTGACTACAGCTCTGGAGAGGCTCCACAGAACCTCTCTGCTCTCTCTCTGGGCTACAATTGTGGCTAAGCTGCAACGGCTGTTGGCAGCGTTTTGAATTTTGCGCTCCTGGAGAGCGTAGGCGGTGATGGCTTGCCGCCTCTGATAGCGCTTTGAATTTCCCGCCTGCATAAGTGTCAGTGACTCGGAATAACAGCACCACGCTGTATTCCGGCAAGAAATCCAAATGACAGCCGTTTGAATTTCGTGCTCTTTTGTGTTGAGCGGCTGCGGCTCGCAGCGCTTCACTTTCCCCTGTAGCTTGCTAACAAGCGGCTACAGATGCTTATTACTTTCGCTCTTGCTGACCAAGCTCTCCGGCGGCGCGGCTGCGGCTCAGCGGTTTTAGTGATTTCAGCTGTTGCGAATTGCCTCTGGTAGCCATCCCACCTTCGTCGCCAGTGTTGTAGTTGAGTAATGAGAGGCTAGACCAGGGCTAGGATGCAACAAGACTTTATTGTAACAGTAAAGGACTGAACGTGTTAGCCCTGCCTGGAGCAGGCTCACAGCGATCAGCGGCTGGCCGGACCCTGCAGCTGGCTTTTATAGCCGGCCGTCGAGGGAGGCTAGCCAATGAGGGGCAGCAAACGCCCCCGCAGCATGAACGGACCTGGGTGGGGACTTTGGTAAGTTCCAGGGACATAACAGAGAGGATCAGATAAAATGTGGTCTACTCGGGAAGAAAGGGCCATGATCCTCTTCATGGGTTGCAAGTGTGAGATCTGCATAAGAGTTTGGACCTGCCTGCTAACAGATGCTGGAGACAAATTAGTGTTTTATTTCTAAAGAAGGTTTATCTTGGTTGGCGTTCTTCCAACAGACTGTCCCTGGTTATCTTTCTGAAGTTGGCAATTATCTATCCTGGTCTGTTGAGGAACTCTATTATTGTTTTTGGTTTTATGCTTCATTTTCGGCTCTTTGAATGTGAACTGTGTTTCTTGCCTTTGAGATGTTATTTTGAAAATAGTTTACTCCTCCACAGTGAATCCAAGTTGAAGGCATTAAAGGACTTTTAGTTACGTTTTGGATTTTGTTATATTTCTGATATACTCTGGGTCATCAGGGGTGTTGGGCGCACATGCACAGGGGGCCGGGGCATATTGCATTGTGGGTGCTGGCACCTCACAACACAAAGGTTCGCCATCACTGGTATATGACATCAAAGACATTATTTAAGATGTATAAAGATACTTTTAGATCAGGGGTGTCAAACTCAAGGCATGGAGACTGGATCCAGTCTGTGGGGTGTTTAGATCTGGCCCATTGGGCCACAATTGAAACAGTGAAGGCATGGCCTCTGCCAGCCGAAAATAGAGCTCGGGAGCCTGTGAGAAACTTTAAGGTGTGAAGCCAGCTCCTCCCCCCTGTGGCACACCTTGGGAAGTGCACAAGCATGTCTTAGACCAGTGATGGTGAACATTTTTGTTGTGGTGTGCTGAAAACACGATAGGGTGTGCGTGCATGTGCCGGCACCTACGATGCAATGTGTCCTGCCCCCTGTGCATGCGTGCACAACACTCCCATCCCACCCCCTCACCTGCACTGCACGTGCACGAGTCTCCCAACTGATTTTCAGCCTGTTTGTGGCTATTTTTGCCCTCCTGGGAAGCCTCTGCAGCCTCAGGATGCCGAAAAACAGGCCTTCCGGAAATACCAGAAGTACCTGTTTTCAGCCTCCAGTTGGTCTCTGGAGCCTGGGGAAGGCTGTTTTCACCACCCCGGAGGCTCGAGGGAAGCCTCTGGAGCTTCAGGAGGCTGAAAATGGGCCCATTTCGGCACTTCTGGTATTTCTGGAAAGCCAGTTTTTCGGTCTTCTGAGGCTGCAGAGGCTTCCGAGAGGGCCAAAACTGCCTCAAACGGGCTGAAAATCAGCTGGGAGGCACACTTACAGTGGGGACAGAGAATTAATGAATTCAGAACGTTTCTGTCCCCAACAACCTAAAACTAATAAGGATACCAGTGCATGCAAAATAAATGTTTGTGCAGGTAAGATTATCAACCTTGATGCCAACCAAAACCAAGCATTTAATAGTGAGTGCCATACCATGTGCACTAATCAAGCAGGTGGCAAGAGAGTAGGGGCAGGCAGGCATAACACAGGTTATATAGACAGTAAACACAGTGTCAGACATAAAGATCTCAAGTGCCTATATACAAATGTACAAAGTCTGGGGAACAAACAGGGTGAACTCGAACTATGAATACATGAAGGTAAATATGATATAGTTGGAATAACAGAAACTTGGTGGGATGAAACCCATGATTGGAACATACTGGTAGAAGGATACAAACTGTTATATCTGGGAGGACGGTTCAAGAACGGAGGCAAGACTCAGATAGTAACTAAAGCTCTTTATTTGTGACTTCAGATCTGAGCAACTAACCCCAGCCGCAGCAGCCCCTTATATAGGGCTGGCTGCGGCTAGGCAGCCAATGAAGGCGATTTGAGTTTGCCGCTCTTGGCAGGGCCAATCGCGGCAGCCCGTTTACTGGCCAATCGCATCAGTCTATAGCGACCAATCACGATCGTCTTTCAGCGGGCCAATCAGATTTGCAGGCTACGAGCCTGCTAGTCCGGAACACCAACTATTTAAAAAAAACAGACCCCATAAAAGAGGAGGTGAAGTTGCACTGTATGTAAAGGACCACTATATTGCTACAGAAATGCATGAAACCAAAGATGAAACCTCCTAGAATGCATATGGGTCAATACAAAAGAAAAAAAAGAATGACATGGCCATAGGTGTATATTATAGGCCACCCAATCAAGCAGAAAATATAGATGTCCTTTTTGCCAGCCAACTAACAAACATATGCAGGAAACACACAACAATAGTAATGGGAGACTTCAATTATCCTGATATCAATTGGAAAACTAATTCTGCACCAAGTGAGAAATCAAATAAGTTCCTAACCAACCTAGCTGACAACTTTGCTGTCCAAAAGGTAGAGGGTGAAACTAGAGGGACAGCCATACTGGACTTAATTCTTACAAACAGAGAAGAAGTGATAGAGGGAGTTGAAACTGAAGAAACCTTGGGTGAGAGTGACTATGTCATACTAGAATTCAACATAACACAAACACAAGCAACTGAACATAATGACACCAGAGTTTTGGATTTTAAAAGAGCTGATTTCAATAAACTCAGAAAGAACTTGGGGAAGATTCCATGGATGAAAATCCTAAAGGGGAAACCAACTCAAGAATCTTGGGAAACTCTAAAAAGTATGGTCATAGAAGCCCAGACCAGCATAATACCACTGAGAAAGAAAAACAAGAAATCCAAGAAGAAACCAGCATGGATGTACAAAGATCTCTCTGGCAAATTGAAAGAAAAAAAGGACAAATACAAAAAAATGGAAAGAAGGACATACAATTAAGGCAGAATATCAGCAGATGGCCAGAATCTGAAAAGATGAAGTCAGGATAGCAAAGGCTCAGAACGCACAAAGACTTGCAACAAAAGTCAAAGATAATAAAAAAAGTTTCTTCCAACATATAAATAACAAGAAAAAAATCAAGGAAACAGTCAGTCCACTAAAGAGAGAAGATGGCAAGGAAGTAACAGGCAACCAAGAGAAAGCAGAATTGCTTAACTCATTCTTCACTCAAAAAGAAACTATAGCGCAACCTATCAAAAACATAACTGTAAAAGACAGACCAGAAATAAAAGTTAAAATAAGCAAAAAAAAATAGTAAGAGAACACCTGTCTGATCTTGATGAAAACAAATCACTGGGGCCTGATGGATTACATCCCAGAATTTTAAAGGAGCTGGCAGAGGTCATCTCAGAACCACCAATCCTGGAGCACCAGGGAACTACCAGAGGACTGGAAAAGAGCTGATGTGGTTCCCATCTTCAAAAAAGGGAAAAAAAACCAGACCCAGGAAACTATAGACCAAGCATAGACCTAACATCAATACCCAATAAGATACTGGAAAAGATAATAAAAAAACAGATCTGCCAACATCTAGAAACAAGTAAAGTAATAACTAGCAGTCAGCACGGATTTGTTAAAAACAGATCATGCCAAACCAGTCTTATTTCATTCTTCAACACAGTGACTAAATTAGTAGACCAGCAAAATACTGTGGATATAATATATTTAGATTTCAGCAAGGCATTTGACAAAGTAGACCACAACCTACTTCTTAGTAAGCTAGAAAAAAGTGGAATAGATAGCACCACTACTAGATGGACTCACAACTGGCTGGCAAACTGTACTCAATGAGTAATCCTTAATGGGTCTAAGTCTACATGGAGGGAAGTAAGCAGTGGGGTGCCACAAGGTTCCGTCTTAGGCCCAGTACTCTTCAATATCTTCATTAACGACATAGATGAGGGAATAGAAGGGGAACTTATCAAATTTGCAGATACTAAGCTGGCAGGAATAGCTAACATCCAAGAAGATAGGCTCAAGATCCAGGTGGATCTTGACAGACTAGAACACTGGGCCATATCTAACAAAATGAAATTCAATGCAGAGAAAAGTAAAGTCCTACACTTAGGCAAGAAAAACCAAAAGTACACATATAGACTGGGTGAAACCAGGCTCAATAGCAGTAACTGTGAGAGGGATCTTGGAGTCTTAGTGGATAACCAGCTAAATATGAGTCAGCAGTGTGCAGCAGCAGCAGCCAAAAAAGCTAATGCAATCCTAAGTTGTATTAACAGAGGGATGCAATCAAGATCAAGGGAAGTACTAATACCACTCTATAAAGCCTTAGTAAGACCACACCTAGCATACTGCATCCAGTTTTTTTCACCCACATTATAAAAAAGATGTTGAGACTCTAGAAAAAGTACAGAGAAGAGCAACCAGGATGATTAGGGGACTGGAGGCTAAAACATGCAATGAACGGTTGCAGGAACTGGGCTTGGCTAGTCTAGTAAAGAGAAGGACCAGGGGAGACATGATAGAGGTCTTACAATATTTGAGGGGCTGCCACAGGGAGGAAGGGATCAAGCTATTTTATAAAGCGCCTGAAGTGGGTGTGTGGGGTCTCTAACAATGCTTTGAATTCTAAGCACAAAGCACTTATAACCAGAATCCTGAATGATGGGAGGTGAGCTTCCTATAATCTTCTCAGCTATCCTTACCATTCTCTGTATGGACCTTTTATCTGAAGCACTGCAGCCACCAAACCAAACAACGAAGCAGTTTGTTAAAATGCTCTCAACCATGCCTCTGTAAAAAGTGGCTAGGACAGAAGGAAAAGGATGCACTCTCCTCTTCTGACGCAGGAAATACAGATGCTGTTTGCATGCTTCACTGATGTGTGGAGAGACAATTCAGATTGCTGGTTATCTGAAATAATTGAAAAAGTAAACTTGTAGTTTTAATTGAAGCTTTCTTTCCTGGGCTTTTTTGTTCCAACTCAGTTATTTCTCAACAAGTTTGGGAGCTGCAATTTGTTTGAGAGGGTAATATCAGGAAAGAGGAATCTAGCAAACATTATAGTTATTAAGGAAGAATTAATATGCTGGACAGCCAAGACATTATATGATAGCTCATCCATCACATTTACCTCTGAGGTTAAGGATCAGTATTGAGTCTCGGGAAAGTTGATCAACTGTTCATCAAACACATTATGAATCTGTTTTTCCCTCTAATTTCCCCCCTAAATTTCTTCTATTTTGAGACTCATTTACTTGAGCAAAGATTATTTGGCCAGAAACATTTATTTCTCTTCTTTTGACCAAGATTGCTTACATTTCATAATAATAGCAATTATATTGTTATTATAATACCACACATATATATATATGGTATTATTATGGCTTGATTGTACAGTTGTTGAAATTCATTTTTCCCTCTTTAATCTATATTCAATACCCCATAATGACAAAGTGAAAACAGAATTTTAGAAATATCTGTAAATTTATTAAATTTGCAGGGGGTCTGAATATTTTGTGGAATATATATATATATATATATATATCAGATGAACTCAGAATTAATTGAAGTAATGACTTTATCAAAATTAGATGACTTAAAAAGACAACCATTTCAATCAATCAGTCCTCTTACCTGGGAACTTTTCTTCCCTGTATGGATTGAAATCTCACTTCCGCTTCTCCACTTCTGATATAGCTGAGATATAATTCAAAAGAGCAGGTTTACCTACCTTCCTAAACTCTGAACAGCCTTGCACAATTGAATATACATCAAGAATAACCGGTTGCAAAATAGTTACTAGAAAAGAGTTTTAAGCAAACATGCTGCAATCTCATGAGATTTCACATATTTCAGCACTTGTGCAATTTTGACATACCTGGGGGGGATTTTTTCCATTTTATTAATAATTGCTCTATTTTAGGAACAATTTAGGGATCTAAATAAGTTTGGTCCAAATTAGTAATGCCTGTGGCTATTTTACAGATATTTTATAAAATATTTTATAGGTGATGGCGGTATGGCGGTGTGATAATGAGTAATATCTTGCAGTGCTATCAAATTCCTTACATCTAGTTTCTGAGGCTGATGAACTGGTTTGGAATATGTGGGCATTATTATGGTGAAGATGAATTGTACGTTATTTTAAAATAGTTATATTAAAACATGGTATGTATTAAGGGAGGATTATATTCAGATAGAAGAAATTAAAATTCTATCCCCAATTGCTGCTGGGGAGAATTTCTGTGATAAAAATGAGTGTTTTGACTAAAATTATTTTTTGTTGATTGTTGTTTTAGATCAGAAGTCTCAAACTCAAGGCCTGGGGTGCTTAGATCTGGCCCGCGGAGCTACTCTGGAAACCATGAGGGAATGGCTAATGGTGCCTCTGCCAGAGAAAACAGAGGCTGGGAGGCCACATGTAGTCCTCCCGAGCTCCATTTTCATAGGCAGAGGATTGCAGGAGGCCACTGTAGCTGAAAACAGAGCTTGAGAGCCTGTTTTTGCTGGCAGAACATTCAGGTCACCACAGGCGCTTCTGACATAAGTTACCTCAATCTAGCCACATCCCTAGCCACACCCATCCCGGCCCCGTGAGGTCAAACACAACCTCAATGAAATCAAGTTTGATACCCTGTTTTAGACAATACCTGTTCCGACACTGATGTACCATTCCAGCAATGGCAAACAGTCATATCTAAATTTGGATGGCAAGAGAAAAACCATGAGTTAAGCATAGTCAAGAGGCAAAAAAAAGATGACAGATAGAAAGATAGATGAAGGGAGGGAGGGAGGGAGGGAGGGAGAAGAAGAAGGAGAGGGAAGGAGATAATTTATCAATTTGAAATTGTATTCTGTAGCTTGTAGTTTAGTTTGGATGAAAGAATGGGTGTTGCTGAGAAACAAAAGACTTAGAGTCAGAAGACTATGACCTGAGGTATGGATATTTATAATAAATGAATGCATTACACCAGGCTTGTCCAACCCGCGGCCCACGGGCCGCATGCGGCCCAAGTCGCCTCGTAATGCGGCCCAATGCCCACCCCAACCATCGTGCCACAGCCAGCGAGAAGGAGGAAGAGAGGCAGGCGCGAGGCGGGGCGAGGCGAGCGCCAGGCCAAGCAGCAAGAGAAAAGGCGGGCGCCGTCAGAACGCCACCTCCTGCTGTTACCGCCACCCCCACCACTTCTGCCCCGCCGCTACCCCCGCCGCTTCTGCCCCGCCACTGCTGCTGCTTCTGCCCCCGCCGCCACCCCCGCCGCTTCTGCCCTGCTGCCACCCCCGCCGCTTCTGCCCTGCCACTGCTGCTGCTTCTGCCCCCGCCGCTGCTGCCCCCGCGGCAGGGGCAGAAGCGGGGGTGGCGGGGATGGTGGCGGGGGCAGAAATGGCGGCGGCAGAAGCAGCAGTGGGGGCGGGGGAAGAAGCAGCGGCAGCGGCAGAAGCGGCGGCGGCGGGGATGGTGGCGGGGGCAGAAATGGCGGTGGCAGAAGCAGCAGGGGGCAGGGGAAGAAGCGGCAGCGGCGGCAGAAGCGGCGGCGGGGGGGAGGGATGGTGGCGGGGCAGAAACGGCGGCCGCAGAAGCAGCAGGGGGGGCGGGGGAAGAAGCGGCGGCGGCAGAAGCGGCGGCGGCGGCGGCGGGGATGGTGGCGGGGGCAGAAACGGCGGCGGCAGAAGCAGCAGCGGCGGCGGGGGCAGAAGCCTGCCCCCGCCGCTGCTTCTGCCCCGCCGCCGCTGCTGCTGCTTCTGCCTTCCAGTCCTGCCTCATCCAGCCCGGCTATTTGCAGGAGGAGAGGTAGGCGTGAGGCAGGCGAGCTCCCCCCCACCCCCGCAAAATTTGGCTGGAAAATAAACGGTAATAAAAAAAACGGTGATAAACAATAAATAATTTTAAATAAATAATTAATAATAAATAATTAATAATAAATAATAAAAACATCTCACTAACTTTATTTCCAAATAAATTTAATATGTTAACTATGTTTTCTATGGTTTTTGGGGATGATTGGGTATCGTTACTGTTATTTTATTTTATGTGCAGCCCAAACCAAATTTTCATCTTCTAATGTGGCCCAGGGAAGGTGAAAGGTTGGACACCCCTGCATTACACACAATAGAGAAATAGTTGGTGAAATTGACATAATTTGCTGAGATGGAGAAACATTTCTTTAATTAGAAAAAGTTCATTATTAACATTCATCAATGACTGAAAACTCCTTATGGACTTTTTACATTAAAAAGAAAATGATTTTATGACTTATGGTTGAGATTAGAAAGAATGGATGTCAAACTGGCGGCCTGCAGGCCATGCCCACCCCAGTTCCGCGAATGGGAAAAATGTCACAAAACATCACGTGACAGCAATGTGACGCAGCCTGTTTGACACCAGTGGGTTATAAAATGAAAGGAAATATGATGTCATCTTAGAGAAAGAGGTTTGTAAAAGAAGATTAAAAGTCAAAGAGAAAGTATTCTGTTCATTTATTTTCTTTTTTCTGCTTTCTTTTTCCTTGTTTTCCTTGTTTCTTTTTTTTCCTTTTCGGTTTTTCTTTTCCACATTTACTTTATTATTTTTTCCTCTTTTTTTCTTTGAATGTATTTCATTCATTCAAAAACTAGTTTTAAAAAAGAACCTTGGGTTGTATTGTTGCTCTATATATCTATGCAATATTTGTAAACCACCAAGAATCACTTAGGTGAGATGAGTAACATAACAATTTGATAGATACATAGATGGCTAGATAGATGATAGACAGATTATAGATAGATAGATAATCAGAAAATCAGAAAATCAGAAACTTGATATCCATTCATATAACCAGATCATGTAGAATTGCATATTTTTACTAATTGTGTACATAATAAAGTTGCAGTTAAAATGTTTGTAATCCAATGTAACAGCAATACTAGGTGATTTATAAAAGTCTTATAAAAGATTTTAGTCCTTTCAAAATAACAATTATATCTGCCTCAAAAGTGATAAAGAAAGGGCCCCTTTATCAAAAGATTTATCTTTCTAATATAAAGGCTGAGCTTCCTTTTTATTTGTGTACCATTCTTTTGGAAACCCATATGGTGCAGGCACTGTTCCAAAATTCATAGAATCAGTTCTACTCAATATTTTCTACAGTATTAAAATTATGGCTAAAGTCTTTTGTACTTGCTTGAGAAATCTCTGAAAGATTTTTAAATTTTTACTTTTTAAAAAGTGACATTTTACTTTTTACTTTAAAAAAATAATCTTGCTTGACAGGCAACTATATAATTGAATGATAGTTATATATAAAATTGGATGGAATAGGTAGAAGCATTTACACAATCAGCAATTGTACTATTTACTGTGAGCTGAGAGGGAGTTGTAGTGGGTTATAGTGGCATGAATGACTGGTAATTTAAGAAGATATTGGGGTAAAATGTATTTTTGGGTAAACAGCTGAATTCTTCTCAAAACTCAAATCATCTTTAGAGAGATTGCCTTTCTTTCAAGACCTTCACAATTTGGTTAGTCTAGTGATTTACTGTGTGAAGATATTAAGTATAGGTACGGTAATGAGGAAACAATTCCTAGTTTAGCACCAGCTAAAGATAGCAATAGCATTTAGACTTATATACTGTTTTATAGTGCTTTACAGCCCTCTCAAAGTGGTTTACAGAGTCAGCATATTGCCCCCAACAATTTGGGTCCTCATTTTACCCACCTCGGAAGGATGGAAGCCTGAGTCAACCTTGAGCCTGGTAGGATTCGATCTGCCAAATTGCAATGGGAGTAGCTTGCAGTACTGCACTCTAACCACTGTGCCACTGAGGCTCCATATTGATAATGAGATCCCATTACAAATGAAACTTTGGGGTTTTGTGAGGAGTCCCCAGCAGAAACTGGGACCTAAAACCTAGTGTTAGGTGCATGTTACATGGTGCAATGTATTCAGTTAGAAATTCATAAAGAATAGAGAAAGGAAACAAAAACAAAACTAGTTGACTTTACCATTTACTAGAAAGAAGAAAAGAAAAGAACACTCTGGTATTTAATAATCCCTTATCTGACTTCTAGGGAAATACAGAGATTCTTTTCAAGAATCAGAAGCATTTACAGGACTTCCACAAGAGGTCAGACGAAAAAATTTTTAACTACCAGAGTGTTCTTTCCTTTTCTTTTTTTCTATCAAACTGTCTTAAATCTACCACGTACTGGTTTCATTCCCCATCCTTCCTCCCTACCACATCTTACAGTTATTTCAAAATTGGGAAATAGGGGATCCAGGTTAGTTGCTGGGCTCATTCATTAACTTTGGCATTGGGAAAACTTCTCAAAGGAAACATATCAGAATCATACAAAGGAGAAAAAAATAGTATGAAACCCCATCAAATGCCTCGTCGGACTAGGCATTGTCCCAATTGGCCAGCCAGTCAGTTAATGCACATGAAAGACCTTTATCTTCATAACAGGTGAAACTGTTTGTGGTTACCAAATGAGGACTACCCCACTGTGCCAGTGTATGTGCCTTACATATGCATGTAATTCATATTCATATAACTAAATTAGAGTTAGAAGTGGGAAAGTTAAGTCCCCCTTATAGCTCGCCTCCTCTTTGGTAGAAGTAGGCTTGAGAAGGGTAAATTTTACAGGAACAGGAAGAAATTCTGCTTGGCAAGTCTCTGGGGGAATTCAACCTTTTTTTAAAAAAAAAAGAATTATTACACAATAGAATACAGATGATAGCCAAGTACAGTGCTATTCAGACAATAGGAACTGGAGGCTATTGGCAGGGTAATGATAAGTGTTATGTCCCCGGGACTGACACAAGTTCTCTATCAGGTCCGTCCATCCTGTGGGGGCGTTTGCAACCCCCATTGGCTGGCTCCCTTCGACAGCTGGCTATAAAAGCCGGCTGCTAGGTCGAGCCAGTCGCTGTTCGCTAGCAGGTCTGCTGTTAGCCCACAGACGCGACAGCCCCCTTTATTCCCTGGAATAAAGCGTGTTACAGAATGCTCTGGTGTGGCCTCCCATTTCTTCGGAACTTAACATTGGCGACGAGGATGGGATCTGGCCAAGCAACTAACAAGAGCTGAATCACACACCAAAACGCTGAACCGTAGCCGCGTCGCTGAGAGCTCGGTCAGTTGTGGATTGCGGAAGTGAAAGCAGAGCGTGTAGCCGCTCGTTAAAAAAGCTACGTGAAAGTAGGGCACTGAAAACCTCAGCCGCCCAGCATTGAGCACAGAATCCAACCGTCACAGTTCGGATTCTGCTGTTAGCGAAGTTCCGGCGCTGCACTCACAGCTGCCAGGATACAATTAGGCGCGCATTTTGAATAGCTGTCAGCACGGGGCTACAGCCATAGCCGCCTACGCCCTTGTAAGGGCGCGAATTTCAAACTGAAGTCAGTTACGGCTATACAGCCATAGCCACATAGAGCGTGTAACCCAGAGAGATCCTATAAGAGCTGAAGCAGCACTGCGTACTGCAGCTGCCACACTTATCAGGGCCATTGCATTCCCAGTGAGATTGGTCAGTCTACAACAGACTGAACTTCAACATGAATTCAAATCCAGCATTTCCACCATTCAAGCCAGATGAAGACAAGTGGGACTCTTACAGGAACCGCTTCAATCACTACATTGATGCCATCGGTCTGGCCGATGCTACAGAGAACAGGAAGAAGTCGTACTTCCTGAGTTACTGCGGGGCCGCAGTATTCGATACCGCCACAGCGCTATTCGCCCCCAGAGAATTGAAGAACGTTCCTTGGTCCGAGCTGTTGGAGACACTCTCCAATCATTACTCCCCAAAGCCATCACAGATAGCGAGACGCTTCGCCTTTCGTATGAGGAAGCAAGCAGACGGGGAATCTATCAATCAGTATATGGCCGCCTTGAGAACCGCAGCACTCCACTGCGAATTCAGAAATTACCTAGACGATATGCTCCTGGATCAACTCGTCTGTGGAGTCAGAGATATAAAATTACAGAGGCGTTTGCTGGCCAGGAAAGACCTCAACCTCACTCAGGCAATCGAAGAAGCTTTGGCAGCAGAACTAGCAACCCAGTCGGCCGCTGAAATTCAAGATAGCGCAACCAAAGCCAACCCGGTCACTGTCCACTCCGAGGAAGTGGTAAGCGAAGAAGACTCCATCAAGCACTCAGAGGTCCATCGCCTCAAACCCTTCAAGCAGCCTCAGGTAGGAGCTAGACTAAAAAACAGCAGCACACCTAAACACAACCTGTTGTGCCTCTCCTGCGGGGGGTCCCATGCAAGAACAACTTGCAGGTTTAGGAACGCCACCTGCAACAATTGCAACAAGAAGGGCCACATCGCCAGGGCCTGCCAGGCAACGCACGCAGCTCCACAAAGGTCATCACCCTTTTACTCTCCTTCCGAGCCACCCAGGCAAGTAGAAAATTGTTATACGTGTTACCAGGCTAACCATACCTTTTTGACCCCTAATAAAAATCACACTTTCTATCCATTTAGAAGGTAAACCCTGCCTTATGGAAGTCGACACCGGGTCAGCGCTCTCGATCATCTCTTGGAGCACGCTCAAGAAAATACGACCCAGCCTGTCCAGGAAGCAGCTCCAGAGAAGTCGCCTCACCTTGAGGGATTATCAAGGGAAGAATATTCCAGTACTCGGAACAGGCAAGTTCCTTGTTAGATTCAAATCCTTTAAAGGCCATCTGCCTTTAGTGGTGGTGGATGGTGCCCTCCCTAGCCTTTTGGGGTTGGATTGGTTCCCCTATCTCGGCCTTAGCTTAATGGGAGTACATGCTGTCTCACCTTCCGATATCGACACCCTATTTTCAGATTATGCTGATGTATTCAGCAATGAATTGGGCTGTTACAACGGTACGCCCATTTCTTTTTCAGTGGACCCGCAGGCTGTCCCCATCCGCTTGAAACCACGGAGAGTACCATTTGCTCTGCGTTCTAAGCTGGATGCAGAACTAGATAAATTGCTTAAGCAAGGGGTGATCGAGCCCACAGATTTTGCTAAATGGGAGACTCCAATTGTCACACCCCTTAAAAAATATGGCAGTATAAGAATGTGTTCTGACTACAAGACCACAATCAACCGCTATCTACAGACTAGCGCATATCCAGTCCCAGTAATCCAACACTTACTACACACATTTGAACCGGGAACCATATTCGCCAAATTGGATATGTCACAGGCTTACCAGCAATTTCCTGTGGATAACCAAACGGCCGAATTGCAAACAATTGTCACCCACAGAGGGGCATTTCGATGCAAGCGCCTCCAATTTGGCGTTAGCGTCGCCCCAGGTATTTTCCAGTCATTAATGGAACGGATACTGCAAGGCCTCCCTGGCGTAGTTCCGTACTTTGATGACATCTTGGTTTCAGCCAGGGACAGACCCCAACTTTTCCTCAGGGTCAGAGCGGTATTGGATAGGTTCAGGCAGCATGGCCTCAAACTAAAAAGGGAAAAATGTGCCATCGCCACTAAGCAGGTGGACTTTCTTGGGTATAAAATAGACACCTCAGGCATCCACCCGGTGGAGTCCAAAGTCAAAGCCATTCACGAGGCACCCACTCCTTCTTCCAAGTCAGAATTACAAGCCTTCCTGGGTCTGCTAAATTTCTATGCGTCGTTCCTACCCCACAAGGCATCAGTAGCCGAACCGTTGCATAGACTTCTAGACAAAAACACTCCGTGGCATTGGGGACCCAAAGAGGAACACGCCTTTAAGGCAGTCAAAGCGCTAATCACTTCAGACGCTGTCCTAATACAATTCGACCAGCACCTCCCTCTAGTCTTAGCTGCAGATGCCTCACCTTTTGGAATTGGGGCTGTCTTAAGCCACAGACTCCCCAACGGCACCGAAGCTCCAATCGCATTCTTTTCTCGAACCCTGTCAACAACCGAGCGTAATTATAGCCAAATTGACAAAGAGGCCCTAGCCGCCGTTGCTGCGGTCAAAAAATTCCATGAATTTCTTTTTGGGCACAACTTTGAACTTGTCACAGATCACAAACCTCTGTTGGGACTCCTCTCAGGAGAAAAACAAACACCGCAAGTCTTATCTCCCAGGATGACTAGGTGGACCTTATTCCTGGCGGCTTACTCGTACAAACTGGTTCACTGCCCAGGAAAAAACCTTAGCCACGCTGACGCCCTCAGCCGCTGCCCGTTGCCAGCACCCGTGGAGGACCCGGCCCCGGTCCATGCAATTTTCGATGCCAGTGAGTTTAACATCCCAGTCACCGCCGGTGACATAGCTCTCCACTCCAAGAAAGACAAACTTATCGCCCAGGTCCTGGACTGGGTACGGAGGGGGTGGCTGGGCAGTAATCTGTCAACTGATTTCTCACCGTTTAAAACCCGCCAGCAGGAACTTTCCAGTTTACAGGGCTGCCTACTGTGGGGGACCAGAGTGGTCATTCCAAAACCACTGCGTACGCCCGTCCTGAAGGCGTTACACGAGGGGCACCCTGGCATCGTCCGGGTGAAAGCATTGGCTCAGAGTTATGTATGGTGGCCCGGCATGGACGACGAAATCGCGAAATGGGTAAGCTCCTGCCGCCCCTGCCAAGAATCCAGGCCAGCACCTCCGATTGCTACCCCAACCAAATGGGAGAGTGCCAACGCACCGTGGTCACGATTGCACATTGACTTGGCAGGCCCCTTCCACGGCAAGACTTTCTTAGTGGTCGTGGATTCATTCTCCAAATGGATAGATGTGGCCCTCCTACTCACAACTACCACCCGAGCAGTTGCCCAGGCTCTGACCCGCTTATTTGTTACACATGGTCTACCTGACACCATAGTCTCAGATAATGGCCCCCAATTTGCCTCCACAGAATTCAGCCGGTATGTCACCAACCTGGGCATCCGGCATATCCTAACGGCTCCCTTTCACCCTGCCAGCAATGGGTTGGCAGAGAGAGCCGTTAGGTCAGCGAAAGAAGCATTGGCAAGATTCACTCAAGATGACTGGCACTCCAGACTCTCTCGTTTTCTTTTAAGCCAACACTCGACCCCATGTACTGTCACAAACAAATCCCCCGCCGAGTTACTGATGGGCGGACGCTTAAGGACAGTGTTAGATAGACTGCATCCCCACTATTGCCCTGACACACCAATTGGTTCTAACAGTAGGGTCAGGAGTTTTATGTTACAGGACCAAGTGTTCGCCAGAAACTACGCAGGCGATCCACTGTGGGTACCCGGAAAGATCGTGCCATCACCGGCCCAAGGTCATACCGTGTCCAGCTAGAGGATGGTCATATATGGTGGAGGCATCTGGACCAGATAAGAAGTCACCAGAGCAAACATGCCAATGCTGATCCAGGGACTCCGGTGACTATCCAATCGCCGCACCCGAATCCCAGCTGCGACCTCCAGAGTGACCAGTCATCACCAGCCGAGCCAAGAGAACGGACGGTAGACCGGGACCGTCCTACAGAGGCGTCAGCCGTTCCAACCAGCGACACCACCAGGTTGCGTGACAATGACAATTTAACAGTCCAACCCGGGGACTGTGACCATTCCCATACACCAGACTGGGCCCCAGTTCGATCCGAGGGTCCAGCAGAGCCAGTTCCGGACTCCCAGAACTCCATGCCACCTTGTGTCTCACCAGAACTGCGCCGGTCTGGACGCTCGCACAAACCGCCCGCTTATTTAAAGGACTACTCGTGTTCGTATCTGGGGGGAAGGGGTGTTATGTCCCCGGGACTGACACAAGTTCTCTATCAGGTCCGTCCATCCTGTGGGGGCGTTTGCAACCCCCATTGGCTGGCTCCCTTCGACAGCCGGCTATAAAAGCCGGCTGCTAGGTCGAGCCAGTCGCTGTTCGCTAGCAGGTCTGCTGTTAGCCCGCAGACGCGACAGCCCCCTTTATTCCCTGGAATAAAGCATGTTACAGAATGCTCTGGTGTGGCCTCCCATTTCTTCGGAACTTAACAATAAGAGTTCACTGAGTCTTTGAAAACAGAACAAATATATCAACATCAAATGTAATTTCTGAGAGGTAAATAGACAAGTTGTTTAACTTGTCCAGTTAATCCTAATATAATCTGGATGAGAAGAATGAGTGAATAAATTCATTGACTTCTTGAAGGCAAATCAGCAAACAAAAGTGGGAAGTTTCCTCATTCCTGAACCCAGGTGCTTTTTGTGTATCTAGGTGTGTTTTCAGAACTGTTTGTAAAGAACTTTTTCAATTCACTGTTTGCTGGCAGCCAAGAAATAAAGATTATCTGTTTAAATTGATTGTGTACAATTGCATTCATCTTTTGGACTTTGATTGATCCTTAATTAATTGACCTATATGAAAACTTGGACTTTCATATTTATCTTTCCAGGTTGTTTGAAATTTCCTATAAATGCCCCTAAGGCCAATAATACTAAAATTATATTAACAGATGCATTTCCTGACTAGTTTTTCTGAACACTGACTGCCTACAAAGGCATCCCCACAAAATCTCTTCACAAAACAACCTGGAAACTATGTGGGGTTGAGAAAACAACCCCATGGAATTCAATTAGATTTGTTTAAAAATGTCTACAGGATTGCAATCTAATTTAAAAAGCAAAATAAAAGCTCTGCCCTTTGGATGAAACTTAACATTTTATAATGTACCAGGGCCATTAACCAGCATGCCTTAAGTAACGTCAGCAATAAGAAATACATTTACATGGTACTAGATTCTATGCTTCATGATGTTTGGACAATAGATAACTTCAACAGATTTTTCTCATCAGAGTTGGTTTATGTTACATGATGTAAACACGATGGAAGATAGGAGGATGCTTTATAATTAACTAGCTCAATACCCCTGCTTTGCTATGAAACCATGTGGTCCGACTTAGTTCTTGGGGAGGAAAATAAGGGTAAAAAATTCTGCCTCTACTTACGAGCATCCATCGGTATTCATCTGGCTAGAGTCCTGTCAATGTGTTTGGAAACTGAAGCAGTATTTGCTGTGTGAGCAAGAAGGAGACAGCAAGGAGCCTGGGCGTGGCTTAGCCCATCTGTTCTGTACTAAAACTGCTTGGTGCTGTGAAAGTAAAACTGAAACTGAAACTCCTCTCCTTGTGTTTTGCATTTGGAACAGATTTCTTTCAGGTGGGGAGGGGGAGTAGAACTCCTTAACATCAGAGCGTGTTAATAATAATATATGAAATACTAATGCTCTGGTAGTCATTTTGAAAAATCCTTTCTTAGTGACCACCTAGAAGCCAAGAGGAACATACATGCCAAATTTCAAGTTTGTAGGCTTTATGGTTCTGGAGATTTTGTGATGATGCATGAGTGGTATTTCGCATACATTATATATATATATATACCAAACCAAGCTAACCAACCTACTCCAAGACCCCACATACAAACCCCTAAAGACAGACCCCACCACCTACCTAGAAA